>JAQZBX010010903.1:18532-43711 GCA_029593785.1 Cabassous unicinctus | reverse complement strand
CCTTACGCTCAGCAGAATAACACACTCATACATACACCTATATATACAAACATACAAAAACATGTTTCTTTTTTTTTTTCATTGATCTGTTTTCTTTTATTAGGCATTGCCTCCGTTCCCGAGGAATTCTCTTTTTTTCTTTAATTTTTTTTAAAAAGATACTTAGCTTACATAAATGTCACACAAAAAATATAGGGATTTCTATATGCCCCACTCCCCACACCTCCCACACCCTCCCAAATGAACATCCTTCATTAGTGTGGCACATTCATTGCAATTGATAAACACATCCTGGGGCTTTGCCATTAAGCATGGACCATAGTTCACATTGTAGACCACACTCTCTCCCACGCAGTTCTGCATGTTATGTGATGATATAAAATGGCCTATATCTGTCATTGCAAAGTCACTCAGGACTATTCCCAAGTCCCGAAAAAGCCCCCGTATTACAACTGCTTTTCCCTCTCCCTGTCCCCAGAGCCTCCAGTGGCCACTGGCTCCACATCAATGTTGTAATTTCTTCCATTGTTAGAATCACAATATGTCTATAGTAGAATACCAGTAAATCCACTCTAGTCCATAGCTCTTCCCCCAATCCCAAGGATTCTGGGATGGTGACATCCACTCCACCTCCAACTGAGAGGAGGCTTATATCTCATGGGGAAGATGGATGGGGCTATCCTGCCTGCAGCTGCAGACTCTCTCTGTTCCCTGGGATGGCTGTGTCCATCATCATCTCCCCGCCAGTTGTCCTGGGTGAGTCCAATGAGCTGTAGAGTAGGTGTTGACACTCTGCTGAGGTTCCGGGCCCAGCTGGCACATGGACAGCTCAAAGACTTGAGTCTCTGGATGTATACCTACAAACTCCAGCACCAAGTATAGGTTTAAATAGAAGGGACAAATGAGCCCTGTACAGGGAAGACATAATTGAGTCCAACTCTGTCACTCTCAGGAGCACAAACTCCAAAGTAGGGCCCACTGGCAAGGCACCAAACTCCAGAGCTATCTGCCCTATCTGCCCTGACCATAAGACCTGGGTGTCTCCAGAGCCCTCAGGAGCCCTACCATTTGGGGTAGTATCCACTTTGAAAGTCTATGAGATCCTGCTGAGATGTGCGTAAGTGCTATCTCTTGGATAAACTCCCGATGCACTTTGAAGTCTCTTAGCCATATAAACTCATTTGTCTTTACCCTTTCCACCTTTTATTCAAGGTCTTTTTCCAGTTACATTGCTAGTTGATGCTTGGTAGCAATCTCTTGGTTCCAGGGAGGCTCATCCCCAGGAGTCATGTCCCACGCTGGGGAGAAGGTAATGCATTTATATGCTGAGTTTGGCTTAGAGAGAGTCCACATTTGACAAACAAGGAGGCTTTCAAGAGGCAACCCTTAGGCACCCCAGAACAATAAGCTAAGTTTCAATTTCAAGAACAAAGGCTCATAAGCATAGTCATCAATATCAAGGGCCCATCAGTGGATCATCCTCCTTCGCCAGTCACTGCCCCTGCACTTGGGGGACTGTAGCTGCTCCCTTAGAGAATGCAGCAGAGCTCTCCAGGATGGGAATTCAGTATTCTCTTGGTTATTGTGTGAGTCTCCATCCACTGTGCCCCATGAACACTTGAACATTTTTACATACCTTATATGTATGCTCAGGTGAACTTCCTCGCATGCATCCCCTGTCATTAACAATCCACACATCCACACCAGCGATCCTCCCTGGCCCTAGTTGTAACACTTCTGTGATCCAAAGCCTCTTCAAAAATGAAGCCATTACAATAACCAAATACAATTAATAGGAAAATGAAACAATAATGATAAGTTTAAATATAGGAAATAAAATACATAAAATTTTTTCAAAACCAAAAATACAATAAAATTAAAAGGTTGGGATATTTAAAAAAATGAAAAATATTTTTTAAAAAAATTTTTTGACATTTTGCCTTTCATCATCACAATATCTGGTGTCCTCTCTGTACCATGGTACCTTCCCCCACTCATTCCCCAGTGTCTCACTATTTTTCATTTTGTTTTCAAAGAAGTTTTAGGTCACAGCAAAGCCACACACAGAATACAGGAGACTCTCCTATACTCACCATCCTCCTCCTTTCCTCCACCCCATATTAATACCTTTTTATATGTGGATGGTACCTTTGTTATAACTGATATAAAAATAGTGAAACATAAATGCTAAACATGGTCAATGGTTTATATTATGGTTTATATTTTAGAATGAACACTTTTATAAATTTTGATAATATTTACCATGTCCTGTGTCCATCATTGTAAGATCATGTAGAACACTTCCACTGCCCACTAAATACCCCCTATTTGATCTATTCTATTCCTCCCTCCTCCTCCCCTCAGGGCCCACGGCGACCCCCTGGCTTCATTCCTTGGATGACAAGATTCGTAGTAACATGCAACAAGACTGAGGTCTTGACACACTGTTTTGTCCTGCCCATGCTCTCGAGAGACTCCAGCCTGTCTATTTGTGAACAAATCGATCCTCCCGAGGATGGGAGTCCAACTCCTTCTCGCTCATTATGTGGGTCTCCACCCACTGATACAGCACATTATGACAGAATGATCACTCACACACTCCCTAGAAGCCTGTTCCAGGTGCACCCTGTCCTGAATGCGCCCCCATCCAACACCCTAAACCAGTAACCTTTCCTTGTCATATTGCCATAAGAGCATTCCCAACTTTGTACTTTCAACCACATACCCGCAAATCCCCAGTGTTCACCTGGTCCCTCTCCCAACCTTCCCCCCAGTACCCTGGACCTTCCAACCCTCCTTTCCCAATCTACCCACCTGTCAAATCTGCACCACCCAACCCAATAATATCACTACCCTCCTGTCATATCCCTTCAATACGCAACTACACACTTTCACCTTACATTGATTACATCCATATGGGTATTGGCTCACAACCTTCTTCTCCCTTTCTATTTCTTGTAAACCTATCTTCCAGACAATAGCTCTCTGAGTCTGCTCGATTTGCTTAATTCATATCAGTAAGGTCATGTACCGTTCATCCTTCAGTGGCTGGCTTGCTTCACTCAACATAAGGTCCTCAAGATTTATTCATGTTATCCCATGTGTTAGCACTTTACTCCTTCTTACAGCTGAGTAATATTCCATTGTATGTATATACCACATTTCATTTATCCATTCATCTGTTGATGGGCACCTAGGATGATTCCAACTTTTGGCAATAGTGAATAATGCTGCTTTGAACATTGGTGTGCATTTATCTGTTCATGTCTTTGCTTTCAATTCTTCTGGGTATATACCCAGCAGTGGAATTGCTGGATCATATGGAAGATCTATAGTTAGTTTTTTGAAGAACCGCCAAACTGTCCTCCACAATGGCTGGACCATTCTGCATTCCCACCAGCAGTGGATGAGGGTACCCTTACCTCCACACCCTCTCCAACACTTATAGTCCACTGTTTTTTAATAGCCGCCATTCTAATGGGTGTAAGATGGTATCTCGTCGTAGTTTTGATTTGCATTTCCCTAATAGCTAGTGATGTTGAGCATCTTTTCATGTGCTTTTTAGCCATTTGTATTTCTTCATTGGAGAAGTGTCTTTTCAGGTTGCTTGCCCATTTTTTAAATGGGTTGTTTGTCTTTTTATTTTTGAGGTGTAGGATTTCTTTATATATGCAGGATATTAGGCTCCTATCAGACATATGGCTGCCAAATATTTCCTTCTATTGGGTAGGCTGCCTTTTTACTGTCTTGATAACATCCTTTGAGGTGCAAAAGTTTTTAATTTTGAGGAGATCCCATTTATCTATTTTTTCTTTTGCTGCTCGTGTTTTGGGTATGAAGTTCATGAAACCATTTCCTATTACAAGGTCCTGTAGATGCTTCCCTACATTATCTTCCAAGGTCGTTATGGTCTTGGTTCTTATATTTAGATCTTTGATCCATCTTGAGTTGATTTTTGTATAGGATGTGAGATGATGTTCCTCTCTCATTCCTTTGGATATGGATATCCAGTTCCCCAAGCACCATTTGTTGAAGAGGTCATTCCTAGTTGAGTGGGCTTGGTGGCCTTGCCAAATATCAGATGACTGTATATGTGAGGATCTATATCAGAACTCTCAATTTGATTCCATTGGTCGGTATGTCTATCCTTGTGCCAATACCATGCAGTTTTGACCACTGTAGCTTTGTAGTATGTTTTAAAGTCAGGTAGTGTGATACCTCCAATTTCATTTTTCTTTTTCACTATGTCTTTGGTGATTCAGGGCCTCTTACCCTTCCAAATAAATTTTGTAGTTAGTTTTTCCAATTCAGTAAAAAATGCTATGTGATTTTTATTGGGATTGCATTAAATCTGTAGATTAGTTTGGGTAGGAGAGACATCTTAATGATGTTTAGTCTTCCTATCCATGAACAGGGAATTTTCTTCCATTTATTTAAGGCTTCTTTGATTTCTTTAACAGTGTTGTGTAGTTTTCTGTATATAACTCCTTTACATCTTTAGTTAAATTTATTCCTAGGTATTTGATTCTTTTAATTACTATTGTAAATGCTATTTTTTTCTTGAATTCCTCCTCAGATTGCTCAGAAATGCTACAGAAATGCTACTGATTTTTTAGCATTGATCTTATAGCCTGTGACTTTACTGAACTCATTTATGAGTTCTAGAAGCTTTCTTGTAGATTTCTCAGGGCTTTCTATGTATAGGATCATGTTGTCTGCAAATAGTGAAATTTTTATTTCTTCCTTTCCAATTTGGATGCCTTTTATATCTTTTTCTTGCCTCAGTGCTCAAGCAAGTACTTCTAAGACAATGTTAAATAGGAACGGTGATAGTGGGCATCCTTGTCTTGTTCTCGAACTTAGAGGGAAAGCTTTAAGGATTTCAACATTGAAGATGATGTTAGCTGTGGGTTTTTCATATATGCCCTTTATCATGTTCAGAAAGTTTCCTTCTATTCCTATCTTTTGCAGTGTTTTTATCAGGAAAGTCTGCTGTATTTTGTTGAATGCTTTTTCTGCATCTATAGATTTGATCATGTGAATTTTTTTTTCTTTCAATCTGTTTATGTGGTGTATTACATTGATTGATTTTCTTATGTTGAACCATCCTTGCATACCCAGGATAAAACCCACTTGTTCATGGTGTATAATTCATTTGATATGTTGTTGAATGCGATTAGCAAGTATTTTGTTGAGGATTTTAGCATTTAGGTTCATTAAAGAGATTGGTCTGTAATTTTACTTTCTAGTGGCATCTTTGTTTGGCTTTGGTATTAGGGTAATGTTGGCATCATAGAATGAGTTAGGCAATGTTCCTTCTACTTCTATTTTTTGGAAGAGCTTAAGCAGGATTGGTGTTAGTTATTTCCAGAATATTTGGTAGAATTCACCTGTGAAGCCATCTGGTCCTGGGCTCTTCTTAGTTGGGAGGTTTTTAATGACTGAGTCTATTTCTTTATTTGTAATTGGACTGTTGAGTTCATCAGTTTCTTCTTTCATCAATGTAGGCTGCTTGTGAGTTTCTAGGAATTTGTCCATTTCCTCTAAATTATCATTCTTGTTATAATTTTTCAAAGTAGCCTCTTATGATATTTATTTCGGTGGGGTCAGTGGTGGTATCCCCTTCCTCATTTCTTATTTTGTGTATTTGTATCTGCTCTCTTTTTTCTGTTATTCTGGCTAAGGGTTTGTCAATTTTATTGATCTTCTCAAAGAACCAGCTTTTGGTTTTGTTTATTTTTTCTAATGTTTTCTTATATTCTATTTCATTTAGTTCTGCTCTAATCTTTGTTATTTCCTTCTTCCTACTTCCTTTGGGGTTAGTTTGTTGTTATTTTTCCAATTCCTCCAGGTGTGCAGTTAGGTATTCAATTTTAGATCATTCTTCTTTTCTGATATATGCACTTATGGCTATGAATTTCCCTCTCAGTACAGCTTTTGCTGCATCCTGTAGGTTTTGATATGTTGTGTTGTCATTTTCATTTGTTTCAAGGTGGTTACTGATGCTTTTGAGATTTCTTCCTTGACCCACTGTTTGTCTAAGCGTATCATGTTTAAATTCCATATCTTTGGGCCTAATCTGGTTCTTTGGCCCTTATTGATTTCCAATTTCATTCCATTGTAGTCAGAGAAATTACTTTGTATAATGACAATCTTTCTGAATTCATTGAGATTTTTTCTGTGGCCTAGCATGAGGTCTGTCTTGGAGTATGATCCATGTGCACTTGAGAAGAATGTATATCCCGCTGTATTTGGGTATAATGTTCCGTATATGTCTATTAGGTCCAGGTCCTCTAATGTATTAACCAAAGTCTTTGTTTTTTTAATTGATTCTTTGTCAAGATGTTCTGTCTAATGTTGATAATGGTGTATTAAAGTCCCCCACTATAATTGTAGAGGCATCTGTTTCTCCACTTAGTATTTCCAGTGTTTGCCTCATGTAATTTGAGGTGCTTCTGTTAGATGCGTAAATGTTTATGATTATTCTTTCTTCTTGAAAGATTATCCCTTTCACTAATATATAGTGTCCACCTTTGTCTCTTACAATAGTTTTGCATTTAAAGTCTATTTTGTCTGATATTAGTATAGCTACTCCTGCCCTTTTTTGGTTATTTTTTGCCTGTAAGATTGTTTTCCAGCCATTCACTTTCACCCTCCTTGAATCCTGGGGTCTAAGGTGGGTTTCTTGTAGACAACATAGAGATGTGTTATATTTCCTAATCCATTCTGCCAATCCATGTCTCTTGACTGGTCAGTTTAATCCATTAACATTCAGTGTGATTACCCCCAAGGAATTACTTACATTAGCCATGTTTTCTATGGGTTTATGTATGTCATATGTTGATTTTATTTCTCTTTTTGTCTTTTTAGTTGTTCTTATACTCTCCTCCAGCTCTCTCTCTCCTGTTTTTTTCCTTTCAACTTGCAGAACTCCCTTTAGCATTTCTTGAAGGGCAGGTTTCTTATTGGCATACTCTCTTAATTTCTGTTTTATCTGTGAATATTTCAAACTATCCATCATTTTTGAATGCCAGCTTTGCTGGATAGAGAATTCTTGGCTGGAAGTGTTTTTCTTTTAGTACCTTGACTATGTCATACCACCGCCTTCTTGCCTCCATTGTTTCAGATGAGAAATCAGCACTTAATCTTATTGAGCTTCCCTTGTATGTGATGGTTCTATTTTCTCTTGCTGTTCTCAATATTTTCTCTTTGTCTTGAGCATTGGAAAGTTTGACAAGTATATGTCTTGGAGTAAGCCTGTTGGGATTTATACTGTTTGGGGTGTGCTGCACTTCCTGGACTTGTACATCCATCTCCCTCAATAGGGCTGGGAAATTTTCAGCCATTATTTCCTCCAACACTCCTTCTGTCCCCTTTCCCTTCTCTTCTCCCTCTGGGATGCTTATAATGCATATGTTTGTGTGTTTTGTCATTCAAATCTCTAAGTCCCTGCTGGATTTTTTCTATCTTTTATCTATCTGTTCTACTATCTGTTTGATTTCAGATGTACTGTCTTCCACATCACTAATTCTTTCTTCTGCCTGTTCAAATCTACTGTTATGTTCTTCCAGTGTCTTTTTGATTTCTTGGATTATGCCGTTCATCACCATCATATCTGTTATCTTTTTGTGTATACTTACAATTTCTTCAGTATGGTCTCCCAATGTCTTCTTAATATCCTTAATCTCTTCCTTCACTTCATTAAGTTGGTCCATGATATTTCTTTGGACAGCTTTGATCAGTTGTGCAATGTTCTGCACCTCTTCCTGGTTTTTAGTTTGTTCATTAGACTGATCCATGTTTTCCTGTTTCTTAGTATAGTTTGTAATTTTTTCTTGCCCTCTGGTCATCTTTTTATCTTGATGGGTTTATTCAGTTGATTAGATTCTCTCTTTACTCTAGGGTTTTATTTAATTGCTGTTTTTTTGCATGTATTAAGTCTTCTCTTTGACACTTTTTTCTTCTTACTCTATTTTTTTGCTGTTGTCTATGTTTCCTTGGAGGAAAAAATTAAAGCCAGAGAAAGTGAAAGAGGTAAGAAAAGTAAAAGGTTAATAGTAATAATAATAGTAATTGTTAGAAGAGGAACCGTTTAAGACCTTGGAAAATGAATATTTAACTCACCTAAGCAGTATAGAGTAATAGTAATAGAAAAGTAGGGTACCAACAATAAATTGGGAAATCAAATAGAGAAAAATATATAGACTGAATTAAAAGGTCAGTATAATGAGGAGAGAGGGAAAGAGAAAACAAAGACAAAAAGAAAACAAGTTAATAAAAGAAAGAAATCAGTATAGATGAGGTAGAAATAAAAACCAGAAAAATTGGGGACTAAACAAAGAGAGTTGGAGTGTAAGAACAACAACAGAAAGCAGAAGATAGAATGATGAGGGAAGGAAAAGAGATAACCTTGGTATACAAAATCGGTATACAAAGAAAAGGGGAAATCAAGGAAGAGAAGACACAGTAACCAAGAATCAAGCCAGCAGCACCTTAAGGAATTTATCTCTTCATCCAGCTCCCTCCAGATCAATACCCTGAATCTTCCTACTCTGTGGGTTCCCAAAACAGCTCACTCGGGCAGGATCTTGCCCCCACTCAGCTGTTTTTTATGAGGGAGATCTGCCTATGTTCCTTTGAAAGAAAAAAAAATTAAGACCAGAGAAAAGGAAAGAGATAGGAAGACAAAAAGAATAATAGTAATGGTATTAGCAAAAGGCAGGAGAGCAAATGTACAAGACCTAGGAAATTGAAATATTAACACAAGTAAGAAACACAGAGGAATAAGATTAAGAAAATGGAGTTGAAACTATGAAACAAGAAACAGAATAGAGAAACTAAAATACAGAATGAATTAAAATGCTGGAATGGTGAGAAGAGGGGAAAAGAAAACAGAGAAGAAAAAAAAGTAAAAAAGAGAAAGTATACAGAGAAAAAGAGAGTGAGGGAGAAATACAAACAAGAAAAATTGGAAACCAAATAAAAGAGGTATAATGAAAGAACAACAATGGAAAACAAAAGATATAAAAGATAAAAAGAGTGAAAAGAAAAGCGTGAGTAGAATAGATCAGTAACCAAAAGAATAAAAGAAATAAAAAGCAAAAAATAAATAAGAAGAGAATGAAAGGTAGGGGATACAAAACAAGCAAGAAAAAAGACAATAGCAACTCATTTTTTTTTTAAAGGAGCCAGAAGAAAAAAAATAATAAGAAACATGGAAAAAGAGCCTTCTTTCTTAGAGCCCTAAGGATCTTCTCAGGCTGCTGGTGTTCCTCAATCACTCACCCGGCAGCCTGCCCTCTGCAGGTTTTGAACTGGGTTTTAGTGAGTAAAGTAAGGGAAATAATAGAAAATGAACTTTTTTTTTTAAATAAGATATCCAAGAAAAGCTAATACAAAGAAAATGCCTATATGTTCCCTGTCATAAAGTTTCAGCTGGATGCCTGATAACCTAGTGGATCTTTTCTCAAGAAATAGGCAGGAATCGAACCAGGGACCTCATATATGTTAGGTAGGAATTCCCCCACTGAGATATTCTGGGTCCTTGGGCTGATTAGCCTTTCAGCAGGCTATCCCGCCCCTTTTCCCTTGGGCAGGTTTGATCCCCTGCTGTCAGTTGGAGTGGTGCTGATCGCAGCCTGTCTCTGCCTCCTCACTGATGTAAGTCCTCTCTTTACCTAGGTGGCTGGGCGTGATCACCAGCCTGAGGTGATCATCCTCCCCTTTCCCTATTGAGTCAAAGTCCCTTCCGATATTCAAGGGGAGCCCTTCTGTCTAAACTCGCTGCAAAAATATCTCTCTCCACTCTCCCAGACCCTTCCTCCTCACAGGGAAGCTGCGGTCACACTCCCGTTTGAAGCAGGGGGCCAGGGTCTCCACCTAGTCTATCTGCCCTGAGGGCCGGGTATGTTTGCCCCCTCCAGTCACTGAGGTAAGCAACCCACAATTATTCCTGGCTTCCCTATCTGTCCAGTACACTCCTGGATGACTCAGAGCACTTCCCATAGAGGTAGACGTCTGCTCTACTCTCAGTTTGATACCATTCGCCTGGAGTTTTACCCTCACTTAATAGCTCGGGGGTGGGGGAGGGGAGCCCTTCCCGGCAGCCGGGAGGTTTAATAACTCACAATTACTTGATTTGGCTTCTTCGTGCCTCTGACCCTCACTCTTCTGGGAGTTGGTACACAGTGTCCTGGTTTGCTGTGCCCCAAAGCAGGTTCCCGCAGCAGCCTCTGGCTTTTTCTTTGTTGTTTTAGTGAAAGCTAAGTTATACATTTCTAACCCATAGGCCATGTTCCCACAATCCTATATATTTCTTTTCTGAACCATTGAAAGTGAGTTACAGGCATCTTTCCCCTTTACCTCTAATATTTTAGGATGGATTTCCTAAGAACAAGGGCATTCTCTTATATAACAACTATATACTTACCAAAATCAGGAAATTTGACATTAATAAAATGCAATTATCTAATCACAGTTCATATTCAATTTTTTTTTTCAATTTGTCCAATAATGCCCTTTATACCTATTTTACCTCCCCTTAGCCCAGGATCCAATCCAGGATTACACATTATATTTAGTTGTCATATCTTTTAATCTCCTTTAATCAGAAATATTTCCTCAGCCTTTCTTTGACCTTGATGCTTTAGAAAACTATAGGCCAGTTATTTTGTGGCATAAAATAATGCTTGCTCTTGGTTACCACAGAAGTGATATCGCATCTTCTCAGTAGATCTTATTAGAAAGCAGAAGATGTCAGCTTCTCTCTCTATTAACAATGTTTGCTTTGACCTCTTGAGCAAGGTGGTGTCTGCCAGATTTCTCCACTACCAGGAAATTTTTTTTACCACTGTAATTAATAGTTTGGGGGTAGAATATTTTGAAACTATGGAGATATCCAATTCCTCATCAAACTTTCACCACTAGTTTAACATCAGTTTTACATCTGCTTTATTTTTAAGTAAGCTTATTTTACATTGTTAGAAAAATAAAAGAAATTACTCTGATAAATGGACTTTTTAAACCACCTCATCTAAAATACCTGCATCTCTCATATCAACCCAGTCTCTTCGTTTATGGAGATCTTGTCACCTAAAATTGGGAAAAGTCTGATATGTATGGCATTAGCCATGGCAACATTTCTCAGTTTGTATTTTCAGCTCTGTTCATGAATTATCTTTTCATTTCCTCTTTCCTCACAATAAAAAAGAATCCATAAAAGGGGCATGTTTTCTGTAATGAGAAAGAAGACATACAATATTATGCCTTTAGTCGCATTATGATGGACATCAGTAATTGCATTTATTTTTTCATGCTTGCAACAAGAGCTCACTTAGGGCTCTGAAGAGTTCCCTGCAGCCTTAGGGTCTATGGATGGAAAATCATTTAGATTGATTAAAGCCATGAAGAGAATTATGATGAGGGTCAGGTCATACGGGCATCAGGAAGGTAAAATATTACCATTTAAACTAGAAATGGAAGTTTCTTCTTAAGTGGAGCATATTTACAACAAAAGGTTGGATTGTTCACTGTAAGATTAGTAATAGCTGACATGCATTAAAAATCCATTTATTCAAAAGAAAATTGTCCAGTGAGCCTACTAAGTGGGAAACAACATTATCTACGACTTCTGACTTTTTAAAGGGTATCCTTGAATAATATTCTTCTGGGTTTCTAAGCAACATATGGCCAAAAAGGAAACTTGGCAACTTGATTGTAGGTTCCATTAAAGGAGCACAGCAACTTGAACATTCCAGTTAAAGCAGCATTCCTCTGCCATCTAGGAAGATCATCTGTTTCCACCAAGAGCTTAGTTTCAGAAACCAACAAATGTAGTGGGGATGGAGGAATGGTCAGCTCCCTCCTCCCACCCAGGCATCCAGATCAACAAAAGCCAGTCAACAACCTGTCAGCACAACCCTGTCACCTTGGGCCCAAATTTCCCAGGAAAGACCCTTAGACTCTTCTGTTACACCTACCACTCTCATTTAAGGTGCTGGCCACAAATAAGGTTCTATGAAATGTAATTACTCTCAGGAAATGGTAGAGTTAGGGGAAAACTAGAAAATTTCGGTTAGAGAATTTAAGTTGTTAGAGAAAACAAAACTTTCCCTTTGTTTTAAGACATGTCTCAACATACTTTTCTATACTGTCTAATTTGTTTCTCACAAAAATCTTGTGGAAAATGCAGAGGAAAAATAATTTCCCCCATTTTACTGTGATTTTCCTGTTTTATGTTGAGGAAACAAGATCAGCAAGGCAAAGGGACAGTTCAGCATAGTTATAAACCAGAGCGAAAATTCCAGCCTCCAGCGTCATAGCCCACCAGGACCTACTTTTGTTTTTCCCTGATAGCTCCAATAAGGGCATCAACACCCCCCAACCCCATTAAATGTTTTTATGGCACCTATGACAGTTTTAGCTGCATATGATTTATATTATCATTTATGTAATTTGTTTAATGCCTCTCACCCTGGAACATATGAAATATGAAGACTGAACCTACTCTTCTCATATTGTATCTCAGTATCTAACTTGGATGAGTAAGTGGTTTGTGAAAGGGCTGATATGCCACTTGATCCTCTTGACCCCAGCAACTTAATTTGTTTGTTTTCCAGCCTCAACCTGAATGCCAGAAATGGCCCTCTCAGTGGATTCGTCCTGGCATAGGTGGCAATGGCGAGTCAGAGATGGTTTCTCCCAGTCTCCATCAGAAACTACCCCACTGCTCTCTCCAGAGACGGGAAGACGGAGCTACAACCTGAAGCAGCAGCGGATCGTATTCCCCAACAACAGCACATTCCACCAAAATTGGAAAAAGGTCTCCAGGAGATACTCCAGCAACAGAATTTGCACAACCAAATATACCTTCTTCACCTTCCTGCCCCAGAATCTCTTTGAACAGTTTCACAGGTATAAAACCACTTGTCCCAAACAATTCATACTTTAAGCAAGTGTCTGCCACTTAGACAAACTCAGAGATGCTGCCTTTTGGGGCCACCTTTCCTTTATTATCCAAATGAAGTAGCATGGGCCCTCAGCCAGGCACCTTGAAAAGTTTGTGCTATACATTCACTCATTCATTCACTCAAAAATATTTATTGGGCTCTACTCTGGGTCAGGCTATGTGTTGAGTACTAGAGATATATGACAAAAATAAGAGAAAGGCACTGTCCTTGTTGAATTTATCATCTAGTGAAAGAGACAAACATTAATCTTTAAAATTATATAAATAGATGTGAAAGTGTAATTCAGATAGATTCTTCCAAGGTGAGGTGCATCGTGCTAAGAGAGTGAATAAAGAGAAGTCTGGCCGAGTTAAGGAAGTCAAGAAAGGCTTCCCTGAGGAAGTAAGGTTTGAATTGTGAATTGAAGGAGGAGAATGCATTAACTGGATGAAAAGGGGCAGAGGAAAACCAGGGAAGGAAGCCAGGAGAATGTTCCTGCAGACAGAACTGCATGTGCAAAGGCACTGTGGCAAGAGGAAGCAAGATGCACTTGGAAAACTTGAAAAACACAAGCCACTCTCTTGATATGAGAAATTATCTTTTTAATCTTAAAGCAAAATATGTACTTCAATATCATAAATTTTGTAATTATTATAAGCTAACATTTATTGAGCAATTACTATGTTCTAGACACTCTACTGTGTACCTTACAAACAGTATCCCATGTGATACTTGTATAAGTGCTAGCTAAAGTAAATAGTGTTACCCTCATTTTACACAAGAAGAAACTAAAGCACAGGAAGGTCATACAACTAGTAAACAATAAGGCCAGAGTTTGACTCTAGATTGGATTAGCATCAAAACCTTCACCATATACGATGTTTTAAGTAATATTGAAAAACGTCATTTTAGTTGGTAAGGGCCAACATTAGGGAAGAAGTAGTGTAAAGAGTATATTTTTCATTTCCAGGATTTTCACTCACACATTGTATATCTTTCCAGGTGGGCCAACCTTTATTTCCTGTTCCTGGTGATTCTAAACTGGATGCCTTCCATGGAAGTCTTCCATAGGGAAATCACTATGCTACCATTGGCCATTGTCCTATTCATCATCATGATCAAGGATGGCATGGAGGACTTCAAGAGATACCTCTTTGATAGAGAGGTAAACTGCTCCAACATCCAAATATATGAAAGGTAAGGTAAGCCATGCCTCTGTTTTCTCTTCTGCAAACAGGTTATGCAAGCTTACCAGAATTTTCAAAGAATTGGTCTCTCTTCCCACATATTTTCTTAAGTTCATTAATTCTGTGATTCTCTACCAAGGCAATTTAGCACCACAGGGGACGTTTGGCAATTTCTAGAGACATTTTTTTTTATTGTTACATGGGAAGGAGGGTATTACTGGCATTTAGTGAGTAGGGGCCAGCGATGCTGCTAAACATTCTGCAATGCACGTGACGGCCCCCCAAAACAGAGAATTATCCATCCCAACATGTCAACAGTGCCGAAATTAAGAAACCTTGATGCTACTTGTGTAAACACACATATTATTAAACACAAGCATGTTACATTATCAAGGCTGGGGTTGAAAACTCAGGAATTAAATTCTAGAATTGACTGGATCATCTCTGGAGACTAATTTCAAGAACAACTCTTTGGAGGACGTCAGGCAATGCCTCCCAAATAGGAAAATGTATACCATTTTTAAAGCGCCTGAGGTTCTTAGCTGAAAATCCCTGCTTCTAGAACTTAACGAGGTAGGTGTTAGGACCCAGCAGTAGCTCACCTGGAAAAGGAAGCTACCTGGGGGTGACGTCTACATTCCAACAGGTGGTGTTCTCAACAAGCAGAAGGAAGTGGCCCGGGCAGGGTGCACACCTGTTGTCTGCAAGCTCTTTCTTTGTCCTCTTTCTCTCCTGGTGTTTGTACGCTGGATTTTATTTTTAATTTTCCTTCTGAAAGAAGAGAGAAATTTTCATCAGAAAAGGCGACTGCAAGTTGTCAAAGAAATGCCTCGCTGGCAGCTGAACAATGGAATTGATCAGGGGAAAAACTCTTTTACCAAGGAGTCAAGTGCCATGCTATGAAAATTAAAGAGAGACTTGAGCAGCGATGAGAAAGGAAGGGAAGAAAAGGTGGAAAAAGAAAGAAGACAAGGAACGAGTGGTGGTCTCCAACCTGCCCTTTGAAGGATGGTCCCGCAAAAAGAACCCCAACAGACATTATCATGGGAATCAAATTAAGACCAGCAAGTACACCATGTTGTCCTTTATACCCAAGAACCTCTTTGAGCAGCTGCACCGATTTGCCAATCTCTATTTTGTGTTTATTGTGGTTCTGAATTTTGTCCCCGTGGTCAATGCTTTCCAGCCTGAGGTGAGCACGATACCAATCTGTATCATCCTCGCAGTCACTGCCATCAAAGATGCCTGGGAAGACCTCTGGAGGTACAAATCTGATAAAGTGATCAATAACCGACAGTGCCTCATCTATAGCAGGTAAAGCACTCACACACAAAAAGCCTCCGGGGAAATCTTGTTGGTCCAGCTCTGATCTTTCTATGGCTGCTACCACTGCTGCTGCTGTTTATGGAAGGGATTGGGGTGAAAATAATATCATTATTTTAGCTCAGTGAAACTCTTCATTTCTCACAGTGAGAATTGAGGCCTAAAACCCAAAAATCAAATTAAAAAGAGGATTGAGTCAATCATTTAAAACTGAGAGGTCTTTATATTATAGTGTGTAGCATTTTCTTTGCTTTTTCAGATTTGTACAACATTTAGGAATTTTGTATAAATTCTCATCCTTTCTTAGTCCGCCGTGACCATGAGCACATTCGAGAGTGTTTGGGGTCACTCAGAGGGAAGAGAAACCACTGTTTTTCAAGGAAAAGTAGAGCATTGAGTTAAAAGAACCAGTACTGGTGACACCCTACCTGGGAGAATGCTGTCTCTAACACTTATTAACTACTCACTCTTTGCAAGTGACCTAACCGCTCTCAGCTTCATTTTGTCATTCTTAAATTGAAATGCTTCCCGGGGTGGCCATGGGAATTGCATGACGTAATCCATGGGAAGTGCTTAGCCCTACGCCTGATATTTAATAACTGCTGTTGCTTTATTTTCACAAAGTAAAACTTGTAGTAGCTCCCTCATTGAGCCTGTCCTTGGGCTTCATCTCTGACACTGTCCCAAACAACGCAAAGTCTGCGCACTACCCATGTTGTTATCTTTACAAAAGTTCCGTAGAGCAAATTACCAAATAGGTCATTAGGGAAAGAACATGCTCTCATTCAGTAAGTGAAGAAGACAGAGTTATAGTGTGTCTCAACTTTGTGACAACATGTCTGGGCTCACAGAAAAGACTCTAAGTGAAGAAGACAGAGTTATAGTGTGTCTCAACTTTGTGATAACATGTCTGGGCTCCTAGAAAAGACTCTACAGTGACAGAGTGTTTTCGGAGCTTGCACTTAGCAAGCATCCTTAGATGACTGAGTCACTAGTGGCTGAGGGCTTGACTTCTTGCCAAGTAAGGAAAACATTCCTCTCTCTCAAGGAGCACCGTTGCTTGTCTTATTCCCTCTGACTTTATCAGTCCCAGTTCTGCAGAAGTTCCACGGTTGCGCCAGTCATTGTCAGAATGAAAGGGGCTTCCTTTGAGATGTGCACACCAGTGGGGAGCAGATCTCTTCCCCAGGATAGTAACGGCTGCATGCCTTAGAGCTGGCTGTCTAGAGGGCTTATGAGCCAAGCTCCACTTGGAAAGTTGTAGCCAGGGCAGGCTTCCAAGGAGACTGTCTAATGCAAGGAATTGTTTGTCTCCAGAGAACACCTAAGGGAAATTACATGCCCATTCCTCACAATCAGCTGGGCCTCTGGCCTCTTTGCTTGGAGGGTGACAATTGTACATCTGAAAAAAATTGCATCTGAACATTTTTTTTCCCCCAGTTAGATCTAACTCTTTAGAATATTGCCAGCAAGCATAATGGACACCTGGAGAAGAGACTTAGCTACTCTTTACCTTTGGGTAAGGAAATTACAGAGGAAGAAACAACTGCTGGGTGTGATGGCTTTCTTCAAAGGGGCTGTTTTTAAGAAAGGATTGTTTTTCTTTTGCATCAATGCACCCCGTCCTTTTTTTGTTTTCTACCTTTTTCCCTTTGTTATTTTTTGTTTTCATTTTCATAGAAAATGCACAGTGGGGAGACAGGAGGCTGGTTTAGGGGGCGAGGAACACATGTGGGTCTGCTCTCTCTGCTCTGCCAGAAATCCTCATCCCGAAGCAACACAGAATAATGGAGCCTCTTCTTGGGGTAATTCCAGTGCTGGTCAGACCGTGGATTTGCCTGTGCTGGGTGCTGGCCTTATCTAATCCAGGCTATCGTTCTGTTCTCAAAATAGCTTCCAGGGAACAGCTGAAAATTGAGGTGATAATGATCCTAGAAAAAGGAGATATTAGTCCATAGGCCACCTGGCAGACAGGGATGTCCAGGTTTTCATGGTGGTAGTTCCAAAGTGTGTTCAGTGGAATAATGGTGACAAAGAGATGATCTCTGAAAAACAATGTTCATATCCAAAAACTATATATTGGCCCTCCTGGCCTATAGCACATGAAGGTCTAAGAGAGCACAAAGAAACTTGTTCATCCTTAATTAATTCAGTGTTGTTCCACACTTACTGGGCCTTGGAAATATATTTTAATACCTATTAACATCTCAGTTTGGGAAATTTTATTTTTTCAAGTACAACAAAAGACTTGATTAGAGAGGCCAGATAAATAATTGAATGAAATGGTCTGGATATGAAAATTAAACAGCATTAGTGGTGTACTAATAAAAGGTAACTGGCACTTGACCCCAGTGTTGGGTGCAGTAGGGAGTGTTAGGGACTGTGGCAAACTGGGAGCCCATACCTTCACCCCAGGAGGCAGAGCTGACCACTCAGTTCCAGCTGATTGCCACAATGGAGAAATATAGGCCCAGTGCTGCCAGATTGTCTTGAGTTTTACTAAGATAACTAAAAATTGATATTTTAATGTGAAATAAACCTTATGTTAAGTGTTGGTGACTGATGTAATTTTTTTTCAAACACTTTGGGCCTGCTTTAGACCTAAAGTTCTTATCTTGCCTGTGAGTCTCAGATGTGCAAACTTTGCAAATCTTATATAGCATCCTAGGAATGTGGAGTATCTGCAAAAGAATAATTAGGTTCTTCTTTAAGGGTCATCCTCAATGAGGGAGTCTCTTTGGGCAGGGAGGGTGTAGATCTTGAGGCAAGAATACAGGCTTAGGAATCTAGAGGACTGCACTCTAGGCCCATAGCTGCCACTAATTATTAATAGATTGAAAAAGTCATTCAAATCTCTGATCTCAGTTTCCACTTTTGTAGCACTTGGGAGTTGAACTAGATGTTGTCCGATAAGATGCACTATGAAAGGATGGCACCCACAGCCACATAGATTTAGGAAACAGTACATGCTAAATGCTTCTCTTGAGTCTAACAATGTACTTTAATATTATAAAGGCTCTGGACAACCCTCAGTAAGTGGCCTGTTTAATTTTGTTTAACTCAGCTGTGTCGGTTGAGATGTTCTTTGCTTTAAGTAGCAGAAACCGCATCTCAAACAGATATAAACAACAAAAGGATTTCATTGGCTCAAATAACTAAAAGTGTCCTGAGGTGGGCAGGGGATCAGACATGGTTCAGTCAGCATTCACAGTAGTCCTCCTCTGTGTCAGCTTAATCCTCAAGCAGACACTCCTCATGGCAATGAGATGGCTGCAGCAGCTCCAGGCCTCATATCTACATCTAATAACTCCCAAAGGGAGAAAGGAGATTCTGGAAATACTCTACAAAGGGAAACTTCCTCACATTTCACTGGCCCCAAGTGGGTCACTTACCAGTCCCTGAACCAATCCTGGTGGATAGGGGATGGAATTAGAATTATGTTAATTAGTTTATATCTGAGTCTCAAACCTACCCACAGAGTCCAACATGCAGTCAGCTTCTCTAAAGTAGATGGACTGCCCAGGGAAGGTGTAATACCAAAACAAAAAATGAAATAGTTCCCAAAGGATGTTGGAAAGGTCACCTCCATGTCTTCAACATTATCACTTTAAAAACTTTTTGAGCCTAATCTTTTTGTAAATTGCTTTCTATGTATTAGCAGAAACATACACAGTTTGAGACATTCTGTACTATATATCCTTAAAGTTCTTCCAACTCCCAAGTGAATTGATTTGGTGAAAGATCCCAGAATGGGAAACTAGGAAATACTAAATAAGTGTTAATTATTATCTTAACTTACGGATGCTGAAGGGCAGTTTCTCTTACCACATATTAATGATACATGACCAGATGTCAGGAAAACGATACAAGAATTGAGAGAATTTTTTTTCCTGAGCAACAACATAAAAGTGTCTGTCTCAAGCACCAGCTCCATCCATTTCATCTCAGATTCACACATTTGTGAAACTGATATCCGTTTTTATTTCTTTTCATATTTATACAATTGAATTCTTTCTAGGGCCCTTAGAATTTTGTTCACAACTTAATTCCATGCATCATCCAGCCTGGACATGTTTATACTGTGGGAGAATGTCTTTTTTTGCAAACAGCAGAAGCCTTGTTAACAGAATCCCAATCCTGTTAGAGCATTTTCTTTTAATATAGCAGCTGTGCTTGTGGTCTAAAGGCGACCCATTAATCAGATTTATGGAATGACTTCGAGGAGAGATTAGCTTCAGAATTATATTTTCTTAGTTTCTCCTGGGGCTCAGTTTAATGAATCTAGAAACGATACCCAGCAAGAGATTTGTATTTTTCCATCCAGCTTGCTAGATTTTTATTTGTATTCAGAAAAGACACAGGAAAGAAGGAGGATGAACCAAGGGAATCCAGGATGGATTTGCTCCCATATTTTAGCAAAGCCAAAGCCTTCCAGAGTTTCAATAGGTGTCACTCACTTTTTCATCTTTTTTCAGCAAATATTAATCAAAGACCTAGTTGTGTGTGCTGCCGTGGCAGGTCCTGTGTGCCTTCAAGGGGCTCTCAGCCCAGGGGTCACTAGAAACCTGTAAGTAGGTCCAATGCCCCATGCTCTTTGGTAGCACATGTACAAAAGGACACATACTGCAGAGAACGTGGTAGCTTGTCTGCAAGAAAGAGCAAGGCTGAGGGAAGCCTTCACTCAAGCCTCCCTTTCAATATCTGTAAAATGGGGCTAATACTAGCACCTATCTCTCAGGGCTGTGTGGCTTGAATGAAATAATCCTCGTAAGCTGTTAGTTCAGTGCCTCCGTCATAGGTAGCACTAAGTTTTTTTTGTTTTTTGTTTTTTAAGTTCCTGTTACCTCAACTCCAATATTTTCAACTTTCAGCCACTAAACTAATGCCAGGCCGACCCTGAGCCTTGTCTTTCTTGCCACATTCCCCACACGTACGTGACCTCTATATGTAGACTATTGGACTTAATGGCCATACTTGAGATACTAGGCAATTTAGCCTTTGAAGAAGGTGCTTTGTGAGGTTTGGACTGTTGTGCTGAAAACAAAATAAATGGACTTTGAAAAGGGGGTGCAGAGCAAGTTTAGTGCTCGAAGGGGTGAGCTGGGGGAGCAGCTTATATGGCTGCTTGAGACAAAGGGAAGGTGTGGGGGAATGGGGAGGGATAAAGGGGACATGATTTATGGTTAGTACATGAGCTATGTGGACTTAGACGCTATAGGGTCTGTTTGGGCAGGATGTCCTTGAGGCCCAGTTTGTTCGTTAGTAATCAGGATGTTGACGTAAGGTTGTGGCCATTTGGTGTTGTAAGATTGTGGCCCTTTAGTGAAGATCAGCAGACTTTGCTGGTGTCAGCTTGAACTCTATGTTACAGTTCTTCCCAGGCTGGGGCAGGGATCTTTATCAGCACTCCAAAGGATTATTGGTATGTCAGCCTGCTTCAGTTAACCACCATTTCTTCTTTATAACTCCCTGGATAAAGTGGAAGTTCAAGCAAATCAAGATGGCTAGTAAAATCATTGATCATTCCAATTTCACAGACTCATGCTGAGAAACCCACAGAAAGTGCTATCCAAATAGGGTTAGAGGACGAGATATCTTAGGTTTCACCACTGCTGTAGCTTCCTATACTTACTTGGGACTGTTCTCTTTCATTTTCCCAGCTCCTTAGCTTGGGCATGTAAGTGGAAAGTGCATTATTTTCTGCCTTAGGGTTAGAAGTAACAGACAAGAAAATCTAAGTTTATTGAAAACCTGTTTTGCATTCTTGAGTCAATTTTTTAAGTGAACCTATTTTTTGATCCATTTATGTGTGTGTCAATAAATAAAAGACTCACATATTAGCGTGGAAAACTGCTAAATTTCATTGGTAAAGGCCCAGGACATTCACCGGGTCAAAGGACAGGGCTACAGTGTTGGAAAAGCAGAAATCTCTGTGGGCATTCTCTCTCTCTCTCTCTCTCTCTCTCTCTCTCTCTCTCTTCCGCTCTTTCTCTCTCTCCCTTCATTTTTTCTTCTATTCTACATGGCAAAAATTTTTAATCTGCATTTTGGAAGCCCCTGTGGGGTCTGAACCTCTTCCTCCCCAGTCCCTTTGCTCAGCAAACCTGAGTACATCCATTACTAAAACTGATCATCTGAGGAGGGAAGTAGTTGGCCACAACTAGCCCAGAGCCCAAGCCGCTTGCTCTGATCCTGCTTCTAACATAGAGTATCTTACTTGTGCAATTATTCATTCAGTGGCCATACAGTCCCCAGTCTACTCCCATTTCCTCTGGATGTAGCTCTCTAAGAAACCCACAAGGAGATGAGATTGGCAAGGCAGCATTTAGGCTTTGCCAGGACTGTCCCAACATAAAATCCTGTCAAAAAACCCATCTTCACCCCAAAACTACATGCTGATGTTGCTTCAAGTGTTAAATGAGATAATACTTGTGAAATGTCTAGCACAGTGCCTGGCGCTCCAGTAAGCCATCAGAAAATGTTAGCTAAAATATTCCTGGGGGGGGGGTTCTATAATCCCGGTAGTTGGACATCCCCATTAGCTTGACCCAAGGAGAGTAAGAAAGAAAGACCATGTGGCTGGAGTTGGGAACTGCATAGGACAAAATCTTGAACCACAGCTCCAAGCTCTAACATAGCAAAAGTGGGCCTGGGGGAAGAATCCAAAAAAAGCAGACAAGAGAGAAACATCCTGCATCATTTCAAGCGTGACTATGAAAATTGCCACTGGCAAGAGTTCACAGACCAACAGACTGTTCAGCGTAGCCTCCGGGTCTTTGCTCTGCCTTTGGCAAGAGCAAATACTGTGGCTCCTCTTTGAAGCGTAAATTTTGCAAGTACCCATGCTATTCTCACTGCCTTGCCCCATGCTCACAGAAGGCTGTAAACCATTTGGGCAAATTCCACTTGTCATTTCAGGATAGAATGCATTAGGTCCTCCCCAGAACTCCATGGGCAGAAGAGTCATAAAACAAGAAGTCAGGTGTCCCTGAATCTCTGCACCCCTGTCCTCAGGCATGATTTTTATTTCAGCAGGTGAGATTTATAGCCTCTGTTTTGCCATTAAGGGACTCACAGTTCCAAAGGGTGAGGCTCCTGTTCTCAACTCAGCCTCTGTTATGTTTATGTCACTAAATTGGGAGGCTTCACCTGTCTTTGAACCTCATTCCCAGGCAGAACCAAGAGAACACATTGAGCCATGAAGCTCCCCCAGCTGCCACTTCTAGTTCTGGCTTGTGCACACACACATTTTGCCTAAGGGACAGCTGGCCAGGATGACCTGTGTGAGCTTGGGCCAGTTAGATAACTTTCTGGGATTTAGTTTCCTCGTCTATGAAATAAAGAAAATAATAGCAATAATAAACATTATTTCACTATTATGCAGCTAAATGGTAATGCAAGTAAAGTGCTAGATTCATTATAGGCACTCAATAAATGTAAGAAATAATATAATATCATTGTTGGAAGTCTTCACTGGGGAGCCATAATAAATAGAAAGGTTGCATGTTAAAATGGCTAGAGGTTGGGAAACTCTTCCCCTCTATTGCCTCGTGTTCAAGATCAATCTATGAGGAATCAATGACTAAAAGTTCACTGAAAACTCCCCATGTGCTGGTCACACTATACAGACCCTATGGAGGTACAGAAATATAAGACGCAGGTTCATTCCAGCTCTTGACAAGCTTGTAATAGAGTTGAAAATAAAAGATACATGAAGAGGGAACAGGACCATAATATGCAAGGAAGTGTGGCAACAAGAGGTGCAGCCTTGACACTCAGCGCCCCAGGAGTCAAAAGAGGAAGGTAGCATTTGGATGTGCAGAGGTCAGCATCCCATGCTTTCGAATCCTCCAGTCGCCTCTCCTTGCCCAGCTGCACCTGTCAGTCCCCTGCCCTCGGAAGCACACTGTTCCCATGAGCATCGCTGTTTCCTGCCATTGGGAGCTCAGTTCTGCTTTCCCTGTGCAGCAGCCATGTAAACAAAGAGGTCAGGGAGTGGGTGACCACCAGAGCTGGGGCTTCAACGTCCTCCCCACTTCCCGAAGGACTTTATGCTGTACAAGTGTGACCCAAAAGTACCAGTTCACCAGCCTCTGGGTGCTCATGAGGTCACAGTAATACACATGCCCCAGTGACAATGGCCCTGAGCCCCAACTGCTGATCTGAGACTTCAGTCCTCCCACCCTCATCCTCACGGCCCCAGGTAGATCTGGGCATCCTCAGGTGTGGTGAACACTATGCATGTCCCCCAGTATTTCCAGCCAAGCCAGGAGCCCTGGTCCCTCCTCTGGCTTCAGCTTTCCCCTTCTGCTGCTGCCCTGAGTCCTCAAAGTCCAAAACTCCCCCATTTGTAGCAGTCAGGAGGCTCCAGGGAGCAAAGAATAGCGAGACGTGGCGAGCACAGTCACAGGCACTGCCCTTTGCCCCAAGCCCAGGCTGTCTTTAATGTAACTCCTACTTCTGTTCCATTTCCTGGGGCCAGGTGGACACTGATGCCACACTATCTTTCTTCCTTTTAAATTCCTATTTGCTCTGGCCATATCAGCTCATGAAAATAAACAACTACGGCAGTCTAGTCTGCTGACTCCACAAGCAGTGACCCTGTTTGGCCCATGCTAGTAATAACTGTAATGATAAAAAGAGCACTGGATGCCATTTGCTGTGAGGTTATTAGGTACTTTACATTTATTATTTCATTGAACTCTCACTACAACCTGTAGGATAGGTTTTATTTGTCCTATTTAACAGAGAAAAAAAACAACAACGAGGATCACAGAAGTTAAATAGCAGGTTCAAGATCACACTACA
Source organism: Cabassous unicinctus (assembly GCA_029593785.1). Classification (NCBI taxonomy): domain Eukaryota; kingdom Metazoa; phylum Chordata; class Mammalia; order Cingulata; family Chlamyphoridae; genus Cabassous; species Cabassous unicinctus. The sequence continues at coordinate 19,446 of JAQZBX010010903.1, read as the reverse complement.
GGTGGCGACTGTGGCTCCCATATGGAGGGACCAGGGTTCAATCCCCCGGACCTCCCCATTAAAAAAAAAAAAAAAAAAAGATCACACTACATGTAAGCGATAGTTCCAGGTTTCAAATCTGGTTCCCGACTCCACAGCCCTTCGCCGCTCTATGATACCACCTCTACCGCAACACATGGCTGCCCAAATTATTGGGCATTACAGGTGTTCCTGAACCAGCCACAGGGCCCTTGACTCTCCTCCTTGCAGCCATGGAAAGAGCAGAGGTTCCAGCCCGAACTCTCGCCATTCTCCTCGGCCAGCTCACTCCCCCTCTCTGAGTTTCAGTTTCCTCCGCTGTGCAGTGAGGGCTGGATTGGAGCCCTGTCCAGTCCCCTCTAGCCTGGACTTTAAGGATACAGCAGCCAGCCTCTGGAGTCCTCAGGTGTCAATCTGCTGAGCCTGGGTCCCTCTTTTCGGGGCTTGGGGAAAAGGTTTGGATTTTTAGAGTTTCTTGTGTTGACAGGGCATTGTGTGCCTGGGCCAAGCCATGAAATGTAATCATGAACATAAAATGGATGTCCCAACAGCACGGATAAGAATACTCAGGGCCCTGAGTAGCGGAGTGGTGGTTAGCCTTCCTTATAAGAATAGCAGTCAGTTCTCATTGTTATTGTGTTGTCATCATCAATCTTAAGAGAAGCTATTTTTTATGTAACATTTATGTAATCTTTAAAAAAATAAATAAATAATTTTAAAAAATGAAATAAATAAAAATGCTTACAGCCAAAAAAAAAAAAAGTAAAAGCATAAATCCATCCAAAATGTAAAAAAAAAAAAAGGCGAGAAGCTTGTATTTACTGAACACGTTACTAAGTGCAAAGTCCTGAGCTCCATCCCTTACATGGTTCATATCGCTAATCCTTTCAACAACC
>JAQZBX010010903.1:0-18432 GCA_029593785.1 Cabassous unicinctus | reverse complement strand
CTTGGGGTAACGATACTGACTATTCTGGACCTGGCATTCAAATTTCCAGAACAACAGCCCAGGTCTCCCTAAATCCAATCTCCTATTTTTAATAGGAAGTCCCACTAAACAACTAATCCCTATGACAAATTTCCTCTACTCCAGTGTCCTGAAATGCTTTTTATAAAACGCAGGTACTTGAGAAGTGGACCCTTCAGCATCCTCTCCTCCTCCATCTCTCCCTTTCACCAGCTCCCCCGCGGCATCCAGTTGGCTACAAACCTCTCTTGCTGTTTATTTACCTCTTAATAAGCCCTATATCCTCTCGGAAAGCCATTTAACACTGCACCACTTAATTTCTCCTCGAGGCAAAATCTGCCAGATGGAGCCTTAGTCCCAAGCCATGTGGATTTGTCTTTATTTTTAAACAGCAGTGAGCATCGCATGAAACTGAAATAGCAGTCAGTCCCCAGGTGTGGACTCACTGGGCAGGGGATGATCAAGAGTGTGTGGACGCATCCACCTGGGGCAGCTGTTCCAAAAGAGCTGGATTAATGAGGGAACAACTTCCCCAGGCGGCTCCCAGCCAGATGCCGGGCGCGTCTGGGCGTCACTCAATGCAGGAGCACGCGGCTGCTTTTCCGCTTCAACTGGCTTAGGCCACTCATCACCTCCCCTGGCTGGATCCCCTCTAGCCATGCGGCCCTAGATTTTCTACACACATGTTCCTGATGGTTGAGGAGACAAAGTGGACCCCAGAGGAGCAGGAGACCAGCACCAAGTGGTCCAGTGCAAGAAGGAAATGTCCTTGATGTCTCATGTTTTTAACCCAAAGATTCCTATAAAATTTGCCTCTGATTCCATAACATAACTAAGTTTAGGTTCATATAAATGTAATGCTTCAAATTATGTACCAGCTAAATTACTAAGCCATGCCCCATCCCCACCCCCCTCCAAAATAAAACAGTTGTCTCCTAACTTCAGTACTCTTGGGCAAACTACAGAGCTTCCTGAAAGTGTACATGCCTCTGCTGGAGAAGCTCAGCCCTAGGGATGGGCAGGTTTTCCTAGGTTTGGGAGAGGAAAAACCCTCAAAGGGACTGAGAATGCTCTTCTACCATCCAAAGGGAGAGAGGATTATTTCTAAAGGAAAGACAGAGGCAATTGTTACCAATATAGTAGTGGCCCCCTGGGATCCAAGGAATAATATAAAGAAGATAACAGCCTGGTCTGTCTTGGCTCCTTGGATAGCTCCATTGAACTTGTGAGGCCATCATCACTTTGGGAATTGACAACACTCCAGCCTGGCTCACAGAAGTGACTGTTCATAAAAATGTGTACACCATAAGCTTATCTCCTGAACCTTCCATCTTCCATCACCTTAATGACCTGCATCTCATAAGCAGTGGAGTCTTTTATCAGAAGGTGGAAGAATGAGATTCAGCGTTCATGGGTGGAAGTGTGCTGGCCCTGCCTTTGGTATGCCCCAATAGGCAGCAGGCTCAATTAGCATTAACAAACCTCTTTCTGAGACCGAAAGATCTGTAGGCAATTGTGATATTGCTCAAAGCCAAAGGTGTTCTCCCTAAATCTAATCTCAAATAGCAGGTGGAATACTGAGATGATAGCAATTGACTGATAGCCACCATTCCCAAAGGCATTATCCAATTGGACACAGAAGTCAAAGCAGGGACCAGGGACGAATGTATACAGGTTGAGTGACAGGTCTTTCTTCCTTGGAACATTGCCGTAATATTTTGAGTCCTCCTTTCTTAAGTACCCCCTCAAAAAGAAAAATAAGCAACAAAAAAAGCCAGTCCCTCCTTCACTCTATGAGATTCTGTTTCCCAAAGAGAGTATGAACCATTCCCGATGCCTTTAAGGAATCTTATTCTTGAACATTTAGCAAGTGTCCCTGGGTCCTCTGTGTCAGCAGAAAGACCCTGAAGAGTCTGACAATAATAGTGACACCTCTGGTGGAGGAGTTTCCTCCCTAAATATATAAATAGATAAATGTATTTCATAAATGACACTGGGAAACAAATCTGGGTGATTATCCTTGTTACTCATAGGAAAAAAGTGACGTGGGGCAGAGCTGGAGCATAGAATGGAGCTGATGAATTGAAAAGTGCTTTAGAACCTGTTACATGCTTTTCCATGTAAGGAAGAATTATTGCTAAAATACTATGGATGTACTATCCCCCAAATACTCAGAAGTAGTCTCAGCCATTTAGATGCTGTTGCCCACGGATTGATTGAACCAGAGGCTGCTGCCCTGAGTTCCCCAGAACCACAGGACCCTCCGCAGACCCCAGTGGTTCTCTGGAGTTCCAAGGCTTCTCCTCAATTCAAATGTCCCAGATTATTTTAAAAACTCTGATCAGCTCTGCCCTTGGCCTTCCAAATGAAAGCACCTCCATTTTGGCAGGCAGAGGGTGGGAAGTCTTCTGGGAGGATTTTTCTATGGCCAGGAAGATGAGGTCCTAGGAAGGCATGTCTGGTGTTATCCAAGGAAGGAGGATTTCCAAACCTTCAGCTTCCTCAGGGACTTTTGTGAAGTCAAAGAAGAAAAATGGAATTCCAGTCACATCTCTTTCTCTATGGAAGAGTGGACTTGTTGTGCTCAGGGCAGCCATGCTCAGATTCCAAAAGGAACAGAAAACACAACCTGCCCAGTGGGGCTCAGCATCAGTGGAGAAAAACAGCAGAGGAGAGCCTGCCTTTCCAGGCCTGGCTGGGCTCAGAGGCACCGAGCTCCAAACCTGCTGGGATCAGTTAATAAAGACCACATGCAGAATATTGATTTGCTCCAAATCCCACATTTAAAAAAGGACATTTCCAAATGTGGTCTCGGGACATTTCCACACCCTCAGGGAAAGAACTTTAAACTGCCACACAAGGGATCATTGAGAATAGCTAGAAGGTCAAATTTGACTTGGAGGGTCCAAAAGGCTTCATGAGAAACATACGAATGCCTTAAAATACCTAAAGGATCAAGGAAGATAGAATAGATCAGATTTGCGTAGGACAGCAAAACCAGTTAACTATTTGGTTAAGCAGAAGGAAGATTTTCTGAAATGAGAGCTCTTTGAGATGGAGTGTATTGCCTGGGGAAGTAGTGAGTTCTTGTGCTGGAGGTGGAAAAACTGAGATTGAGACACCACCAGAGGGGAATGTTCTAGAGGAGGCAGGAGATCTGATTAGTCTTTGTGATCAGTAGTCTATACTTATATTAGAGTTAAGTTAGACCTGGGCTCGAGTCCCAGCTCTATTTTTGTGAGGAATTTTTTCTTTGACCTTCAGTTTCCTCATTTGTGAAATGGGTAGGATAATATCTACTCTGCTGAGTTATTATACAAGTAAGTGAGGTATTAACACTCATGGCTAAGTGTTCTTGGAACATCAGAAATGCTGAATTTGCTATTGTTGCAGAAATTACTGCCTCAAATATTGTGGCTTTTATTCCCTGAGCTTGATAAATTACATGGGAAGTAGAACTGCATAATTTCCTCAGATGTCTTCAGTCCTCTGATTCTACAACTACTGGGAGCCCCTTCCTATCAAGTTTCTGGTACCTTCTTCCTATTTTCCGTGACTGCCCAGAGTTTTCTGTTTCAGCACAAACTCCAGACCTTCCTAGACAATGGCCTTTACCTCATCCTTTCTCCTGCTCCTCTTCTCCCAATAATTAAAACCCACATTTCCTATATCCCAGTTCCTCACAACCCTTTTTTCTACGATGATAAGTGACTATTCTAGAATGAGATGTATATTAAGCGCACCATGTTTATATGGCAGATATAATTACCGTCTACTTTAAATTTCTTCTCCTGCTAGGAAGCAAGTTCTAAGCACAGTATCCCATCAACAGGAGGCAGTCAATCAAAATGCTAAATGATTAAGAGGACAAAATTTCTCTCCCCTTCTCCCACCCACCACCCAAAGCCCATTCCCGCTAGGACTGGAACCTTTCTGACTGCTTTTGGAGAACATAGTGGGCATTTGTCACCTAGGCTCTGAATTTCCTTCCTATGTTTGGACCATCATCTCCTACCTCATGACCAGAGTCTGCCTCCCACTCATAGGGAAGCCAATTGTCCCAGTTTGCCTGGGACTAAGGAGTTCTCAGGATGCAGGCCTTGCAGCTTTAAAACTGGGACAGTCCCTGGCAAATCAGGACGAGTTGGCCACCCTATGCTAAAAATGGCAGCCACTCACTTTCGTAGCCTCCTCGCACCTAAAAGGTGGGCACGTGATACCAGCCTCCTCCAAGCAGGCACGCTGGCCCCAGGCTTTGAATCAGAGCCTGGAGATTGGGGAGCAGGGTAGGCAGCATTGGCAGCCAGTTTCCAGTGACAGTGGATCTAGTGGCAGTGTCCATCATCCAGTGTTGGAGGTTTTGAGAGCAGCAGCAATAGGACAGACCTTTTAATGGGGTGGGGGTGGGTTCTACTGATTGTGCCTAGCTTTTCTAGACAGATTATGATGGTGGTCATTTGGGACAAAGTGGAATACAGAGCAGCCTTGTGAAGGATGACTTGGGAGATATTTAGGTGCAACGGGGCCTTCCTCCATCCTCCTGTTAATTTTCTGAGGAACCTTAATGCTCACTCTGACCTCTGTCTTTCTCCAACCCAAGAAAAGACCAGAGCTACACACAGAAATGCTGGAAGGATGTACATGTCGGAGACTTCATCCAAATGCAATGCAATGAGATTATCCCAGCAGACATTCTCCTCCTCTTTTCCTCTGACCCCAGCGGGATCTGCCACCTGGAAACTGCCAACTTGGACGGAGAGACCAACCTTAAGCAAAGGCGTGTTGTGAAGGGCTTCTCACAGCAGGTAGGACTCTATCTAAGATCTTTAGTGGCAAGGTCAAAGGGAAGAAGTTAGCCATCTCTGCCATAAAATTGAACTTAAGCTGGTGGTGTAGGGCACAGTAGTGGATGACTCCTCTTCCCAAGCACTTGAGATACACTTAGTCTCCTTTGCAACCTTGTGAGAGAAGTATCATCCTATATTACAGATGAGGAAACAGGCTGAGAAATGTTCAATAACTTGCTGAAGACCTCAAAGTTCCTAAATTGGTGACCCACTTAGTTCAGTTCAGGTAACTGTGCTCTCTGCTTTAAACCTAGGAGTCTAGTCTTTGTTTGGTTACCCTTGTGGCAAACTCACTCTTCTGAGCCCATCCAAACCTTGCTTATCCTGCCTAGCTCAACTTTTTTTTTTAAAGTGACCATGAGAAAATTTAATATTTTGTAAGAATAAAAAGCCAAAATAAGGCAATATGTTAATGTTGTTGATTAGGTTCTGGGATTCTGGGTAGTTTTCACTTCTTTTCTTTGTTGTATTTTCCTGATTTTCTTTAAAATAATTAAACACCAGCAATCTCTCCCTCCATGAATCTTCTATAGTATTTTTTTGACCCAGCATAAACTGCTACATGGGATTATTAATTATTGTTCCATTTTTATATATGTTAGCTCCCCAGCAATACTGAAACCTCTTTGAAAGTAGGGAGCAATCATTGACACTTTTGCTTAATCCCCACACTTACATATATAGCTCTGTGGGCATCATGGGGAAGTCATTATTGTTTGGTGAGTAAGAGCTCAAGCTCTGGGGTCTGAGAAGGTTGAGTTCAAATCCCAGTCCCACCACTTAGCTGTCACTTCTTGAAAGTGGGGACAAAAACAGTCTCTCTTCATAGGCTTATTCTGAGGATTAAATGATACATCTGTGAATTGCTTAGCATGAAGATAGGCACATAGTAAAAGTCAGTAAATTGTTGCTCTTAGTATCAGTGACTTTCATAGACAATGTAGGTTGAGTGTGATATTCCAATTTTTCAATTAAAATTCCCTTTACATGTGTAGATTTCCAATCCTGGTACCTTTCTCTTGCTAGACCTTGGGGGTGGGGGTGGGGAGTGAAATTCTATTGCTTTTCTTCATTCTGTCAGCCTTTGGCTAGAAGAAATTGGATAAGGATTTAGAAGCAAGAAGGCAAATGCTTCAGGCCTCAGAGAATCTCATGAGCTAGAGCTCAGTTATCTAGATTGTAAACTTCTCAAGAGGAGATACTGCATCATACATTTCTCTTGCCTCTCTCAAAGCACCTGATGCACAATTCTCATAAAATCCTCTTAGTATGATTGATTCAGTTCTCAGAAGTCTGCTTTCTCATTCTTTCAATGGGAATAATGATACCTAACCTGTAGTTTTGCTGTGAGATTCAAATGGGATTTAAAAAAAAAAGTAAAGGACAAAATATAAGGTTTGGTACCCAGTAGATACAAAACAAATGATAAATATTGCTACTGCTGCTGCTACTGCTGTTGCTACCACTAGAAATGGAAATCACCATCACTGTCACCATCTCCATATTGCATCATCACAGGAGCTGCTGCTATTACAACACTTCAGCCTTCTGTTGGTCTCCAGGCTCTGTCTGAGTTCATCATTGAACTTGATCTCCTTTGCTGTCCTTGCCACATCCACCAAATCACCACAGACTTTGCAAAAAGAGTGGGCAGGATCTGGTCTAAGTTCACAAAGTCATTCTAGGCAAACAATAGCAATCTATTTCTGTGACCTGCCCTCTTGAGCAGAGGCTTTCACACTTTTTTTGACCATAACTCACAATAAGAAATACATAGTACACACACATACACACATACACACATACACACACGCATGTAAAGCCTTAGCTTAGCTTAGCCTTAGCTTTACAACATGAAAAGCACTCTGAGATTTTCTATTCTATTCTTTTTCTTTTTAAGTTCTGGAAGCAGTGAATCTTATATTTGCTTACACATCTCCCCTTCAGCCTTCCCACTGCAAGCACCCTCATATCACAATTCAGTCTTGTTTATTCTCTCTTGGGCAGTTATTTCAGTCTTGATCTGTTTCAACCAGTCACTTTTCTTTTTGTCTTTGGCAGCAGCTCCCAAGCTGTTTCTTGTATATTAATTAGTCAGATAGTTTGTGATTTGGCTAGAATGAAGAGTGAGGTGAAAGGGTCATCCACACTCCAGTGCTATAAACCAGCCAGTTTAATAACTTCCCTCAAACTCTAACCCTGAATTTTCACAGGGTGCTTGGCATGATGATTTACCAGGAAAAAAAAGAAAAAAGTAAACTCATTTGTGAAGGAAAGAAGATTTGTGTAAGCTTGAAGCTTTCTGGGGTTCTCCATTCTGTTTCGGGTTCTGATCCTCCCTCTTACCTCAAGTACATTTTTCGTTAATAATATTAACAACAGGGGAAGCGGCTGTGGCTCAAGTGGTTGGGCTCCTGTTTACCATATGGGAGGCCCCGGGTTCAATTCCCGGGGCCTCCTGGTGAAGGCAAGCTAGCCCAGCACGGTGAGCTGGCGAAGCAAGATGATGCAACAAAGGGAGACATGCAGACACAGAAAAACACACAGCAAATGGACACAGTGAGCACAAGCAGCAAGGGGGAGAGAGATAGAGAAACAAATAAATAAATAAATAAATAAATAAATAAATAAATAAATAAAATCTTGAAAAAAAATAATATTAACAACAATAAGAATAACTTATTGAGCCCTTACTAATGGCTTTGCATGATTATCTCATTTGTCTCACAACCACCTCATGAAGTAGGTATTATTGTTGTGTGCATTTTACACATTAAGGAAGCTCAAGCATAAGAGGTTAAGTACCATGCCCAAGATCACTGAACTGAGGGTATTGGAGTCAGGATTCAAAGTCAGGTTTGTACAGCTCATAAAGTTTGCAGCAGCTCATCTCCCTGCCCATGTACTGTTTCCCTGAGTTTACCCAGGGATGCTTATTTGAAAGCATGTGTTTGTAAATCATTTTCAATATTCTTTCTCTATATCAGCAGCAGGTGACAGAAAGAATAAAAGTAGGCTCAGTCTGGCCCCTGGAGAGGAAGAATTTGGGCTGTTTCTTTGTTATGTTGCTTCTGTCTTATGTCTTTAGTGCAAAAAGATTTCTGAATATGGATAGAACTTGCTTCTGGCTAATTCCACACAGTGGTATTCCCCAAATGTGTTGCACAAAAATGTTGTTGAGAGTTGCAAGAAAAATAAATGTTGCAGGGTCAAATAAGATCAGAAGAGAGTAGGTTACAAGTTTTCAAATGTTGCAGACTGTGGAATTTGTAAATTCACAAGGAGCGGAGCAGGCAGTACTAGTATGTACCATTTCTAAACCTTTAACCATGGAAAACATTTATTCTAAGGAACATATTCCTGGAAGACTGCAAGAGTGGGTGAAGGGGCCACCCCTTAGAGCAGAAGTTCTTAACTTTTTGTTCCACAGACCCCTTTGCCAGTCGAGTAAAAACCTCCAACCCCTTAAGTCCACACTATACTGTGTATTATTTAATAAATACATCACACCTGTACCAACACATCCCCACAAGAATAATGTTTTTTTTGAATTTCAATTCAAGCTCATGGACCCCTGGTTAAGAAGCCCTGCCTTAGAGATTTGCTACAAATACATTACAGCTGTTTAGGATGCATGAAAATCACATGAAAATAAAAATATAAATTCACCCCTCTCCACCACCGCCACCAAATTAAGATTCACCACAACTGAGTAGGGACCTGAGCAAGCACATTTTGAAAATGTTCCCCCAGATGATCCTGATATGAACTGAACACCATCTCCTTGAAAACTTGTACAACAAATGGAAGATAACTTCTTAGAGTACTTCCTGTAAACACTTGCCCATAACAACAATAAGAACCAAACTCCCAGCTATAGACTTCTTTCTACATGCTAGTGTTTTTGTAAGCATAGCCTCTTTTAGTCCTTACAATCACCCGGGGGGAGGGGACATTACCCTTCTCATTTTACAGATGAAAAATCTAAGGCACAGAAAAGGCAAATTTTGCCAATAGTCCCAGAGAAGATTTTGTACACACACAAATATGGTTTATTTAGGAATTTAATGTTTTAAAATAATATGTATTAAGGCTTGCATCTGCTTGTTTTCCTTCTAAATGCCTATTTTCTATGAGATCTTTGTCTTGCCAAAAAGGTTTTTACTAAGCACTGAGATTTTCACACATACATCAATACCCATTTCCACCATCCTTTATATGATAAGAAATTACTATATTCTGTTCATTCCAAGTCAACACACCATTCTTTAGCCCAGCTCGCTTAGATCAGCATTTCTCAAGAAGGAGTCTTCCAAACCTTTATCCTAAGAGATAATTCTTGAAAAATATGGTCCATGGCCAAATCAGCTCAGGAGGCCTGTGCCCCACAGTCCTCTTTTGGGGGTTTCATTGTGCACGAACACATTAAGGTCTTTGAGAAGACCAGAAGGAAGCAGGCCTGATGAACTTTGTTTGACCCTGAGCTCTCCAAACTTCTTTAACCTCAGAACCATTTGTCGGCACAAATACATTTTAACATTAATATTAACCTGCATAGTGGCACAGATATGATCACCGCAAGGTGAGGAGTGGTGAAGAAGTTGACAATTCCCTGGCCTAGACAGTTCAGTCTTCCCTTTCCTGTCCAGGTTCAAAACATGAAGGCAGGGTCCTGTGACCCTGCAGGTCATTCTCAAGGCTGACAAAGTGTTGGTTTCAACATATTTCTTTTTTCTTTTTTTGCAATTGGAAATTTTGCCATGATGGGCCATCTTTGAATTCACAAAATTATTGACCAACTTTTGAAATATTTATTCCCACTTCCTATAGCTAGGGGAAGGGAAGGAATCCACAAGTGTGATTATGTCAAGGTCTGCCAGCAAGCAAGAGGACTTTATTAGAGATTTACATTGTACAGTTTCTCTTTGGTGACATTCAGATCCCTGCAGCCTCTTCACTAAAAGGGTTCTCTAGATGTTCACTAGGGATTTAATACCCAAAAATGAGTATATGCCATTCATTTTGGTAAATGGAACCATTACCAAGCCAAAAAATCAGAAATGAATTCTTCCAATTAGTGCTTCATGTCAAACATGTTCCCAATGATCTATTGTCCACGTCATTGAAGCTCAAGTCTTGCTGAAGCACATACCAGATCATTTTCAGCACCAACTAGGACCTTACTACTCCAAGTATGATCCGTGGACCAATCACTTTATATCACCAGAGGGCTTGTCAGAAATGCTGAATCTCAGGCCCTACCCCAGTCCTATGGAACCAGAATCTGCATTTTAACAAGATCCCCAGGTAACTCATGTGCACATTGGAGTTTGGAAGACACTATCCTAGGACATTGCTGATGCATGTAATAATTGTGCTCATCTGATTATTGCCCAGGTGAAAGGTTCTTAAATGAGTCTCCCTTTTAACTAGCTTGCCTTACACTAATGCTTAGTGCTTTTAAGTCATTTCTCAATTAGGAATAGTCCTTGTAGCCTTGGATCCCTGAAGTAAGTAAACACTGATTTTAACAATCTAGATAAAGGAGCACTTTGCTGACAGAGAGTTGAGGCAGGGTAAGAGTCATTTTTCACCATCCCAGTTCAGGAACCTGCCTGCCCAGGGAACCATTGAAAACTTCTCTTTCCTAGTAGACTTTGTAATGGGACCTGTCCCTGACAGGTTGTCTCAAATTTCCTTTAAGAATGATTTGTAGTCCTTTCTACCTCTTGGTCACCACTTAAATGTTGACCACAGATTATATTTTCTAGATTCTTTTGGTATAGGATTTCTGTAACAATATACAACAATAGTAATAACAATAGTTATAAATAGTAATAGCAATAGATAAGTTGACTGAGCACATACGTGTGTCATAGCCAGTTCTCCTAAGCATTCTACATTTACTATCCCCTTTTGCTTTTCACATACACACACACAAATCCTGTGAGATAGGGGTTCTTTTATTTTCCCCATTTGATAAATGAGGCACAGAATGGTTAAGTAATTTGCCGAAGGTAACCCTGCTAATAATTGACTGAGCTCAGATTTAATCTCAGACAGAATTCTTTTTGAAAAAATTTTATTATGAAAATTTTCAAATATATAAAAATCACCTAATTTCAATAATCAATTCATGACCAATATTGTTTTATTTATATCCCACCTCTTTCCCCTACAAATTAATTTAAAGCAAATTTGAAGCAGCACAACAGTTCATCTGTACGTATTTCAGTATCTATCTCTAAAAGGCAGGATTGTTTTTAAAACATTCCATTATACCATTATCATACCTAAAAATTCTTGTTAAATAATTCCTTGATATCAAATACCAAGCCAATGTTCAATTTTTTTTTCAGTTTGTTTGAATCAGCATCCAAATAAGGCCAAATACTGAGGTTAGTTTCATAAATCTCTTTTTTTCTGTAGATTGTCCTTTAGGCTCTTTTTTTCTGGCAAACTTAGTTTTTATTGTCTTACAACATTTCTCATAGTCTGTATTTTGCTGCCCAGGATTGTATTGTCTCTCTGTGGTACCATTTAACATGTTTCCCTGCCCACTCTATTTCTGTAAACAAGTAGTTGGATCTAGTACCTAGATCAGGTTCAAGTTAAATTTTGTGTTTGTGTTTACGTGTTTGTCAATATTATATCATAGGCACAAAATATCTGATTTTTTTTTCATATTAGCAATCATTGGTGAGCATTGCTTAGATCCGTTTATTCAATGTAATTTGCAAAACGGCACTGCTCTAAATCATTGATAAAGAGGAATTTCCCCTCTTTAGGTATTTGGTTACTCTGAGGTGTTGTCTAATATAGGAATGCAGGATAAGTGCTCGATTCTTTCCTTTTATTTACCGATATTCAAAATAATGAGTTGGTTCTCTAGCATACTCCAAAGGTGACCAATGAGTTTTTATTTTTCAGTATCAACGTGAACTCATGGATTTAAACATATTTGGTAGGTTTCAAATCAGTACAGTTGTAATCTTTATTGATTTAGCCAGTGGGACTTCTTCAGATTAGCTCCTGAGTTCTTCTGACCTCAGTAATCTTTCATAGTTCTTATTCCTTTTAATGGGAAATGGTATTTAGATACTATATTAAGTAGATATAAAGGTACTTACGGCTAATGGGGTGATCATTGTTTCGGCACCATTTAAAGGGACAGAACTAGAATTTTTAAGACAGTATGCATTAGCATTAGGAGTCATGATGATACTTCATTTCAAATTCACAAATATTGGGTTTTCACTCAACCTCATCAAAATCCTTAACCACTGTGCTATACAGAACCATTTTGATATTTGCTCACAACAACTCAGTGAAGCAGACAAGGACAGAACTAGTAACATTTTTTAGATGAGGAAACCTAATTTCAGAGATTGACTATGTCAACTAATATAGTGGTGAGCCAGAATTAGAGCTCAGTTCTGATTTGCCTGATTATTTCTCCCATTGCTAAGGTAATTCTTCTTAGATCCCTTAATTTGCATTTTCTATTTCTCTAAAATGAATATGGTTTTCATGTATATGAAAATATTGAAGCTATATATGTTATAGATTACAATTATTTGCAATAATTATATTGTATATTGTATTACTAATTGATCATGACTGAAACAACCTTATGAAATACTGTTACTTTTATTTCGTATACCTTGACTGCCTTTTGGTGACCATCTCTTCCCCAGTATTCTCCTAGGGCATATGTATGCACGCACACACACACACACCATAGACATAGGAAAGCCCTCTTCTCAATATTTAGTATAGTTTGTACACTTCTATTAAAAAGTCTTCTTCCATTTTGCATCACTTCAGACACTTTCAAAGGTTGTGCGAAATAAGTAATCACACTAACGTGTTAACAGGATCATAGCTTAAAGTTTTCTACTGCTTACTACTTCCATAGTCCACAATATAGTATTTACTTTTTGTGGTCCCAGGACCAGGGATTGAACCTGGGACCTTGTATGTGGGAGGCCCGCACTCAACCACTGAGCCACATGGGCTCCCCTGAGTTAGCTCCCTCCTCTGTTTGCTCATTGTTTGCTCATTATTTTTGCTTGTTGTCTGCTCATTGTCTGCTTGTTGTCTGCGCATTGTGGTTTTTTTGTTTTTTGGGTTTTTTTTTTTGCTTGTTGTCTGTTTTCTGTAGGAGGCACCGGGAACCAAACCTGGGACCTCCCATGTGGGAGGTGGACACTCAACTGCTTGAGCCACATCTGCTCCCTAACATATTTACATTTTAAGGTGGACTTCACTGTCTTAACTACTAAGGATAATTGCAGGTATTTCAGGCCAACAAGGAAAATATTTGTTGTTCCAAAAGAAAACCATACAAATATAATATATGGATACTCTTGGTTGCATTTCACCAAAGCCTGATTCAAAGTATCTTGAGCAAAAAAGCAAGTTTCTGGAAAAATACAGGGGTGCATTGAGCCTCAGGGCCATGTGGAACCAGGAATTAAGAGGCCATCTGTACAATCGCCATCTCTTGTTTATGCTTCTCTCTGTGTTTGACTTCAATCTCTCAGACCAGCTTTCTTCACGTGAAAGGCAATGTGGCACCAGTAAGACTTAAATTTACAGCCTCACTGCCATAGAGAGACTGGGAACCTTCCCTTGTATCTAGATTGAAAACCACCCCAGGGAAAGAGACTGATTGGCCTGGCTGGTATCATGTACCTACCCCTCTTCTAGTCATCTCTGGTCAGAGGGGGAGGATTCTGTGTTTTTCATCCTCCACTTGAACTTAATGGTTGAAATGAGAGAAGGACTACCTCCTCAAAATCAGTCTATGGGGCATGGGAGTTCTGAAAAGTACAACAATAACTAGATCCATTTTATCTATTTCTCACCAGAGCTATAGAAGACTAGATATTCCATCCTTAATAAGAGGGTCCCTATGTCCTTGTCTCTCTCCAGTAACCCCTAGTGCTCTTCCCTCTTTCTAGAAAGCCCTTCCTTGCTTGCCCTTTCTCTACCTAGGCAACATTCTTTACTCTTGTCTCTCTCAACTATTGTACCTACCTTATTTGTAGTTCATTCAATAAATCCACTTACTCAAGAAACATCTGATGTGGCCCTCCTGTTGCCAGATGCTGTACTGGAGTGTTTTCTGGTTTATCAGCAGAGCTACATGTCATGATCACATCTTCCATGGACAACTTAATATAGAGTTATCAAACTGGGGTTCATACTCTCCACTTTGTGACCTCTTTTGCCAAAAGAAGTATAATTGATTGGCTCTCATGCCCTCTTCTGTCTCAGTTATCTGCAGCAAGAAAAACATATACAGAAAAGGGTTGTCTGTGCAACAGTCCTTTAAGGCACCACTGTCCATCTGGTGGAAGCTGCCCACATTTCAGGCATCATGGCCATTCACGCGTTCATTCAACAAATATTAATTGAATGCCTTGCCTGTGCCAAGGGCCATACCATACTCTGGGGGTCCAAGAGTAAACAAGAGAGATGCAGACTGTGACTTTATGCTCTAAGAGGGAATTACACAAACAATTGTTAATGAACAATTCCAAAAATAATCCATTAATTCCTTAAAAAAAAAAAAAATGACAGAAGCAATCATCCTTTTTTTCCAGTTTTGGCCTGGCACCCGCAACCCATGCTTTACATGTTAGAAAGTGTCATAGTGAGATTTCAAGATTAATTTTAGCCTCATCTCTGAATAGGCTATTTGTCTACTTGAAAAAAGAGAACGCAAACTCTAAGGAATCCTTAGGCATAGTTTCCTCATGCAGCCCTCTAACCCAATCTGCCTGCTCTTTTGTGAATCACTGGGGCAGGTAGACAGATCCAGGGCTATTGAATATGTAGATGATTTCCTCACCCAGCGCCAGAGAGGAAAGTAACTGCCAGTCACTCTGTTGCACTCTTGTTATTTTTTTCAAGATAACTCCTACCAGGAAGCAAGAAGGTTATCGAGTGCTGGTAACTGTCATTACTTTTCAGATAAGATTCTCAGAAATCAGGGAGTCATTTAATTTGTATGCCGGGAAGAAAATCTAGGCTCAGCAGTTAGAACATTTGCTTTTACAACTTAGACAAACTAGTAAACTGAAACAAACAAAACTTTAAATAGCATTCTTCCAAGGATGCCCTGTACCTCCTGTGTAGCCTCCTGGGTTAGCCTGGATTTGTACACTGGGACCCCTAGTTCTTGACACAGTTCCACATGAACACCCTCAAATGAGAGTTAGTGCTGCTGTCACTGTCCCCATTCCGAGGATGGTGATCGTGGTCCTTTAGTTATTCAGCCTGAGGTCTGAGTAGAAAGAGGTTCCAAGAACTTCAGAGAAGCTCAGTGATCACTGATTGAACTCCTCTTTTTTTTTTTTTTTTTAAAGATTTATTTATTTACTTGATCCATTTTAAACCCCCCTTTCCCCATTTGCTGTTTTTTTGTGTCCATTCACTGGGTAATTCTCTGTGTCTGTTTCATCTCTTCTCATCCTCCTCCTCCAGTCTTCACCAGGATTCAATCCTGAAGACCTCCGATGTAGGAGAGAGGTGTTCTAGCCATCTGCGCCACCTCGGCTCCTGGTTTTCGGAGCTTTCAGAGCATCTCGTCGTGTCTCTCTCCTTTTACGTCATCATCTTGCTGCATGGCTCCCAGGGCCTGGCAGCTCACCAGCACACAGAGCCTGGCAGCCCATGCACCTTCTATATATATTTTTTTATTTTACTGGGGGGTCCCGGGGATCAAACCCAGGTCCCTCCATATGGCAGACGGACGCCCAACCATTTGAGCCACATCCGCCCCCTGAACTCCTCTTTTTTACAAACAGCATGGCTCATAGCGAAATCTCAACAAACAGTAATCATTACTATCCAAACGTTCCTGCATTCTGTGTTTGAGAAGAGTGTGGCTGGTTTCTTGTCCTTCAATTAACAGAATCTTGAATGATAGTTCTTGCTAGCCAAGGAGGACCTTCAAAGTAGTTTAAGTAGTTTAAGACATGATTACTCTTGGCTCTCATACCCTCTTCTGTCTCTAAGAACGTATAGCTATGAGTCCTTATTTTTTTTTAACATAAAGACTCTGACTATCAAAAAATTTTGATAACTGTAACTCCCCAAACCCTCCTCTCAAAAGTAGGTATCCTTTCAGTGTCGGTTATTAAGAAAACACATTAAAACAAAAAACTACAATGAATCTGGTAGCCTTTTTAAATGAATCTGTTTTTTTATTAATCTCAAGAATACCTACAGAAATTTGAAAAATAGTGGTACATGTATGTGTGAGACTTATTTTTATTCTGTCTCTAGACAGCATTTTGTTGCACATGTGGATTTGTGGACAAGTTGCAATAGCTTAATCTACCAATTAGGAACCACTGGCTTACAGAACTAGCTTGGTATTTGACAATTAAAAGTGTAAGACATTAGAAGTTCCAAGTGAGTGGTATTGATATTAACAATTGTCTAAAGAAGGAGAGATTGCTATGGTCTGTGGTAGACAGAGATAGGTCCTCAAGACAGGTGACCCTTGAGCTTGGCAATGAAAGTTTAGGGGGATTGTCAATATGGAAAACTTGGGGGAAAGCGAGAAAAAGGCCCAGAGGGTCTTCTCTGTGACCAGATGGCATTAGATGATTATATTAAGCAAAGAAGAAATACAAGGTTTAGAATCAGACAAACCTGGGTTCTAATGAGCTCTGTGACCTTGGGCTGATTACTTAGTGCTTAGTTTTCAATAAAATGTCACTAGACTGTCCTGAACACAATCTGAGTGGAAGATCAAATAAGATAAAGTAAATACATGGCAGCATTTTGTGTGAACTGTTAAAAGCACTTGATATGTTCATGGGACTAAGTAGGCCACTGTGTTGATTAACATTCTTAGTAAGTAACAGAAATGATTCTGGCTAATATAAACAAAACAGAATTATTGCAAAAATGGGGGCTCTGGGCAGGTGGAAGTTGGGGAGAAGCACACAGTATGGCTCACAGAATCAAAGGGAAAGCTGAAGATCCCGGCTCAGAAAGGACAAGAATCAGAAAACTGAAGTGCACTGGAGAAGTATTGGTAGCAGGAATGACATCATGGTCCCATGTGGTGTTTGTTTGTTTTTTTTCTGCTTCCTTGAGTTGTTCCACTCAAGTCCCACAAGTGGGAGGATCTAATGGTCAGGGTATCTCAATTTATAGTGCCATCAAGATTATGAGCCACAAAGGAGAGGTAATTTTCCAAAAGGAAATCAAAGGAGAGTGGAATGGAAGGTGGAGAGCCAGAAAGCAGCCACCCACGAGGAGCAATTTCAAAAGATCATGCTTAAATTTATTGATCAACTTGAAATTCATTTGTGAGTATAGTGGAAAATAAGCCTGGAAAAGTAAAAGTTGAGGCCAACACAAAGGATATGGCCTATTCTAGCTTCTGGAATTTATTTCAACCTGCTTTCTTCACCTTGGCTTTCCCCATGGCCCTGGGAAGTCTCAGGCTTGCTGTATCTGGTCCACAGGTCAATGAACAGTACCTTAACCTCAGAGCGTTATCACCTGGTGGCTGGTGGCCAAGTGTCCCTTGCTTTTAGAGGTGCTGCCATTGACACACCTAAGCTAGACAGCGGACTTTGAGTTGCTTTTATGCCTGCAGTATTGATTCGTGTCAATAACCCCTATCTTCTCTCTGATTCCCTCTCACTCCCACCATGGCTGACACATCATGGGTGTTAAATGAATCTTGAATGCATGAGAGAATGAATGGGAGGTGAATCTGGTCCACATTGGGACTTAAGTCTTTGACTAATTTTTTATTAGTTGAGCCAAAGAATTTTCCTAAAAATAGTTATTTTATTCCCACAAATCAAAGTTAGGATTATACATGGAACTTTTCCTAATTGGGTGGGGCAGGTAGTGAGATCTGCTTTGTATCTCCTATCCCAATACCTTTTAATACATGCATTACAAATAGCACCTTCTCCAGTGCTAATCTTATCTCAACAAATCTTTACCGTGAGCCTGTTGACACAGGTATTATGGGAGGTGCCCCAGGGCTAGCCTACAGTCTATTAGGGTACACATGGTCTAGACATGTAAGTGTTCAAGGGAGGCATAAGCAGTGTGGTGTGAAAGTACATACAAAGGAGCAATTAATTCTAATTGGCTGGTTTTGGGGATTGAATTAGGTCTCCCACAAGACTGTTCAAGTCTTAATCCACATTCCTGTGGGTGTGAACCTATTTGTAAATAGGACTTTAAGATGTCATTATTGGGGAAGCAGATGTGGCTCAAGTGATTGGGCTTCCATAAAGGTGAGCCTGGCCCATGCGTCCAGAGACGTGGCCCTCTGAGACATGGCCAGAGATGTGGCCAGTGACGCAGCAAGATGATGACACAACAAAAAAGAAAGACGCAACAGAAACCAGGAGTTGAGGTGGCGCAAGTGACAGGGTACCTCTCTCCCACATCAGAGGTCCCCAGGATGGAATCCCGGTGAAGCCTAGAGGAGAAAAATAAGAAGAGAAGACTAAAAGAAACAGACACAGATCACACAGCAAATGGACACAGGCAGCAAACAGCGGGGGGGGGGGGG
>JAQZBX010010902.1:0-43604 GCA_029593785.1 Cabassous unicinctus | reverse complement strand
TTATATTAATAATAAAATATATTTAAATATATTTTAATTATATTAAATATATTTTCCCCTAATTTTTTAATTGACTTTGTTGTTTCTAGAAGTTTGTTTATTTTAAAAATTATCAATCTGTCTACACTACTTACCTGATTTTATTCTGGAGAATATTTTCCTTGGATATTGAATTAACCTCCAGAAATATAGATTCCACCCTAGTACTTTAAGAGGCACAGAAATTTGAAATTTTTAAGACATACAAATATAGATTAAGGCTGATGCTGAAGGTTGTCTTTTTCTTATTTTTTTTTAACAGCTGCTAAGTTTTTTAGAGTTATTAGAATTAAAGGCAGAGGATAAAAGTAAAACAACTTTATCCAGAAATTAATATCAAAGAATAATTTCACATACTGTATAAAGACCAAATAGCCTTTAAAAAAAAATACTAATACTAATCCTTGGGGGGCAGATGTGGCTCAAATGGTTGGGCGTCCATCTCCCATATGGAGGGACCTGGGTTCGATCCCCAGGACTTCCCAGTAAAAATAAAGAAAAATATAGAAGGTGCGTGGGCCGCCAGGCCCCACAAATGGGTGCGCCCCAGGCCCTGCACGCGGGTGCGCCATCAGGCCCCACCCAGCCACGCAGCAAGATGATGACGTAACAGGAGAGTGACACAAGGGAGAGCCAAGACAAGACGTGCCAAAAAACCAGGAACTAAGGTGGCGCAGGCAGTAGCACGCCTCTCTCCCACATCGGAGGTTCCCAGGATCGAATCCTGGTAAAGACAGGAGGAGAAGGATGAGAAGAGAAGGTAGGAAACAGACACAGAGAATTGCCCGGCGAATGGACACAAAAACAGCAAAAATCGGGGGGGCGTAAAAATGGATAAAAGTAAATAAATAAAATACTAATTTTTGATAATCAGTACAACTGTCCCAGGCAATCTCAGTTGATACTAGCTTTGTGGTTTTAAGCTGGAAATTTTCCCCTGTGTTTGTTTTGGAGTTGCCGCTTTGTAGAGATAAGACAAGAATTAGAATTGTGTTCAACATGCCTAATCTCCTATACCAGTTGTGATGTGGGGACTTTTACATATATGTACATTTTCCACTTGACTTCCTTTCTACACTTACCCTTTGCAGTAGCATCTTTTGTCTTAAGAACAAGGAAGGGAGAAGGGACTGCTGGGGTTAGAGAGTGGATGTTTTGAGTGGAAAAATACAGGCAGAATATTTCTCCTTTCAGTCTTTCATGCAGGACAGGTCCTACCATGAAGAGTTGGGGGTTTGTGGTATTCTGAGGCCTCTAATTAAATGGGAGACGAGGCACTGTCTTCTCCTTTCCTGGTCACCTTCCCTTTTTCCAAATCCACCCATCCTTCACTCCAGTTAAATACCAGCAATTTTATATTTAAAGTAAAATGCTGAAATGTGAATTTCTGTGGTGAAGTGTGGGATGTCCTGATGACGTCTTTGAAAACCCAAAGCCAATCCCTGCATTCTGAACCCAAGATTTATATTTAGAAGACAGTGTGGATCCTGTATTTTTTAAATGCCGTAAACATGTTTATGTCGTTATTTTTAGCTTTTACAGACTTTAATGACCTTCCAAATTGGCAAGTGAGACACAGTAGGTTGTCCATCCTGTTACCTCAGATGCCAGCACTTTGTGAATGATTCTGATGGTCTCACAAGGCTTCTAACGTAGTTAAAGCAGATGAGTGTATAAGCTATCTTGTGTCTCTTGCATGTGACATATCCGTATATCAATGATTATATTGCTATACATCATACACATACATTTATTTTTTAGCATTTATGAACTGTATAATTTGGGTAACATTTTTGCTTAGAGTTCAAAATGAGTTGGGTCCTGCTAAATGGCACTGTTATTCCTCTCACAGAAGTAGCTAGTCATTCTCTCTTTTACTCCAGCCCTTCACTCTCGTCCTCAAGCATTAAGTCATGTATACACAAATCCTTACAGTCGCTGTTATTTTCAGTCCATTGTGTCTACTTCCTGCTGGCCAAAGGTTATGAGGCTTGGGTGGGGTAGAGTAAGATGGAAAGTTGACAGGAAAAAGAAAGCCGAGCTCATTTTTAGGGCTGACACACCATAGAATGGGCAAGATAGCACTTGGATTTTATTGAAAAGGCAAAGAGGTAAATGGTCAACAGCTTTACTTGTATGATGAGATCATTATCTGCATGTTGCATGAATGAAAAAGCATTTTCCCCGAAGAATCATTCTTTAGGAAAAGGTGACACTCCCACCCCTCACCCGGGGGGAGGTGTCCCCATGAGCACTGAGTTGAGCCTGCCATATTTGCATCAGAAATCATCTTAATTTCATTATCTGCAGAGTAATTTTTATATTGCATTCAACTTTGTATTTGGTTCTCCTCTTTGGGGAGAGTTATTCTTCCTTGCATCTTGTATTTAATGTGTTTTATTGTCAGTTACTTTAGAATGCATAATTTATATCTCTATAAAAGTGTGTCTTTCGAAGGAAAACTTTCATGGCCACATACCTTTTGTTCAGGGAGCTTTAGACTGAGTTATATTTTCAGAAGAAAATTATACTGGGCATCATTTTGGCATGTTACATGTAAATTTAATTATAGAAAGCTGACATTTCTTAATATTAAAGTGTTGTTTTTTAAGTATAATCCAAATCTTAATATATACATGTTTTACGTTATTGTGAATTGTGAATGTTCATAAGAAACGTAGAGGAAAAAATAAGAATGTTTTTATATGTTTTGCTGGAAACTGAAAACACTAGTTCTCCCCAGAAATAATTGTTTTGGGTTGGATATCTGGCTATTGAAACAAGAAATAGAATTTAGAGAGCTGTTGGTTTTGTGAAAGTTGAGTTTTCATTTTTTTTAAATTCCCAGATTGTTATGGGTGTTATGTTTTTAAAATAATCTCAATTTATTTAAACAAGCATGTCCTTTCCAAAAGAAAACAAAACAAACAATAGTAACAACATAGGTGACAGGAACTTGTGGGGTAGCGTGAGTTTGTGAAACACAGTAAAATC
The DNA here is from genome assembly GCA_029593785.1 of Cabassous unicinctus. Lineage (NCBI taxonomy): Eukaryota > Metazoa > Chordata > Mammalia > Cingulata > Chlamyphoridae > Cabassous > Cabassous unicinctus. The sequence continues at coordinate 40,571 of JAQZBX010010902.1, read as the reverse complement.
AGGAAATAGGTTTACATATTTGTTTGGATCTCAGGCATAATAACCTACAATAGCACTACACAATTTAAACATTCACTGTGGGTTTTACTATTTAAAGATGCCTCTTCAGTGATTGGTATTAATCTTCAAGTTGAAGAAACTGCTTTTAAAACTGCATTGTCCGTATGATAAATACTAGCCACATGTGGATAGTGGCTACTGTGATGCAGCCATTTTCATCATCACATTGGCCAGCACTACTTAGGAACTGCAGTTCAAATTTGCATCTGTGCCAGAAAATTTTGTGCCTTTAATTTGAGATGTGATATCAATTTCCTACTGCATAAACAGGAATATTTAAGTAGAGTTCTCAAATCTTGTTCATCAGTTAAGCAGGTACAGTGATGCTCTACTTGATAGAGCATGGCATTTTGCTTTCATCCTCTCTGGTGGAATTATATTTTACCATCTAAGAGACTGGAATGTTATTATACACAAACACATGCAACAATGTTGTATAACTATATATATTATAAAATGGTATATAGGTAAATATAGTAAAATAATGTTTTGTAACTACAATATATGAATCCTCTCTAATACTGTAGGCACAGTCTGAAGTTGTAGGTTCCAATATTAGCATATTAGTATGGTTTCAGTCCAGTGGCTCATATTGACTTGCTCCTTGATTAGGTTAGTTTCACTTCTTATTGATTGAGGCTTGGGGAATGGAGATTTGATAGGGTTCATGGCTGAACTCTTAAAGCAATAAGGACACCAGCTCTTGGTTCTGAAGATCCACTATACCAGTGAAGAACATCATCAAGGTCGCCAGGAGATAGAGATATTCCTTCATTTTTTCATTTATTCAGGTAACAGTTATCAAACATGCCTCTTAACTGCCCAGTCCTCTGTGCACTTTGCACTATGATAAGCACTCAGATGAAAGAGGAATAAGACAAGGAAGAAAGCAGCCTCTCAAAGGATTGATTGGCATGCAAGGGGATAGTACTATGATAGAGATTTGCACAAGGTGCTTGACAGCCCGGAGCAGTCAGATCTGCCTAGCACAGGTAACAGAGTCAGAAAAGGTAGGAAGGAAGCTGTTGCCAGTATTCCTTCACACTGGATTCCACTTACTCCAAATGAAAACGTTAGTTCCTTGTCATGATCTCTCAGTATTTTGGAAATTTTGCAAACCATGGAGAGAAAAAAATCTTTGAAAACACCCTTCATAAGCATCTTTTGATTGGCTGTGTAAGTCTCCTTTATGGGGGTGTATCCTAATTTAACCGATCCCCTGCTGTGACTGACTATCCTGGTTTGCCAGGACTTGAGGCGTTTCCCAGGAAATGGACTTTGTGACTTTCAGTGCTAAAACCAGGAATGTCCTGGGAAAAGAGGACTGGTTGGTCACCCTACCTACTGTTGAATTTTTAGATTGTTTCAATTATTTACTAACATAAAAAACACTGTGTTGAGTATTTTGGTACTAGGCATTTAGCTGCATTTCACATTATTTCCTTAGGTTAGATTCCCAGAAATGGAATTAATGGCTCAATGTAATGGGCATTTTTGGAGCCATTTATTGCGCTTTTGCAGTATTCAGCTAGACTGGCAGGAGTCTGCATGGACATTTGCACCACCTGCTATCTCCACAGGTTCTTAGGGAGATACGCAGAAGTTTGAACCCGGTACATACTTGCTCATTCACTGACTGCAGTTCGCATCCAAGTTCTCTTAATTGGCCAGATTGCAGATGAGCTGTTAACTACTTGTGTCTAGACCAGAAGCACACCAAAAGATGGTGTGGACTCCCTTACCCTGTTTTCCTATGATCACACCCTGATTTGAACTCCCCAAATCTTACTGTACACTGTCGTAAGAAAAGCTTGAGATGAGATGAACCCAAGGCAGGTGGTCTTTCCAACACAAGTTTAGCTATACTATCACCCCGAGCCTTCATCCCCAGTCACACAAACATCGCATGCTTATTTTGGGTCTACTCCTAGCCAGGCTTTAGCCTCTCTTCTCCTATTTATGGTCAGGAAGCCTTGAAAGCACCCAGGGTTAGAGCATGTCCCCATAGCCCTGGCAATTTGGAAATATGGTGAGAGAAACTAAACTACTTACAAGTAAAAATATGCTAGACCTGCCCCACAATGCTGTATTGAAGTTAATACCTTGAGGTGAACTGCTTTCCTGTGGAATTTTAGTAACTAAATTTCCCTGGTTGGGGTCCAAGGCAGACCAGCACAAACCAAACTGTTCTCTGTGCTCAGAAGTCCTATTTCAAGGGTTCTTAACATGTGGCATAGGGGTACTGTGAACACCCGCAAGTGGTATAATATTATTTGGTTATGTGCTTTTTTCCCAGGAAAAGCTTTCATTGCTTTTATCAGATTCTCAAAGTGTCCATGATGCAGAAGAGGTTTAAGAACCATTTTGTGTATATCAACTACTAAGGAGTTTTTGTCATTGTTCTTTTGTTCGTTTTATGTAGGAGTTATGCTAGACTTTGAGGTAGGCATCAGTTTAGCATGATTTCAGCAGTTAAATTATATGCACTATTTATGACTAAATTAAAAATTTTCCCAGCTACTGCAGTATTTATGAGTTATTTGGTTTTTTAAATATTTTAATGTTATGAAATTGTTTCCATTCCAGCTAATTTGTTTTCATCCAGGCAATCTATATAAACGCAAATATTCAAAAGGTTAATGAAACAGTTTGAGCCTACATCTAGGCATTGTTCTGCATTATTTTCAATGTATTCTTTTGTTTATATTACTAAGCTAAAGTTAGCACAGATAGCACAAGACTAGAAAATGGTGACAGTAGTTTAAAAACAGGAAATTTTAGGCTTGTGTGTGTTTGGAACAGATGATCATAATGATAGAGCCAGTGGAGTGGAAACTTCCACGGAGCCTGTTTTTTCCTTATTTTGCTCTATGAGAAAAGATGGTGCTTCCTGGAAAACAACTCAAGTATTTTAAAGCAAATAGTATTCTTTTGTCCCTGCTTCATGGTTAACTTGTTTTTCTTTATTTTATTTACCATAGTAGCTTTATTATGGAAATTTAGTATTTCTAATGAGTAGGGTAATCCCCAAACTGCCTATTTTAGATACTTAAATATCTAAATATATTACCATTTACTGACAAGATTTTTAGAGAAATTTAAAACAGCATGAATATTATAACCACTGGACTTTAAGGGAAGAAGAGCAGAAGAAATTTGTTCCTCTATTTTAAGTGTTACCAATTTTCCTTTTTTTAAAAATTTAAACCCTAAAGTTCCAGTTTTTAAAACAAAGTAGCTATATTTTATTTGTCCAAGCTATTTCCTGACTAAGACTCCTTCCAGATGTATCCCGGAATTCTATATTTAAAAGAAAGGTTGAATTCATTCACTGATTGCAGGGTAATAAGAAAATACCATACATACAAAAACTTATAAAACATTAATATTATTTAAATTATAAGAATAGTAAATGGAAACTCCTTGAAAAAAAAATCAGTCTATACCAAAGTATATAAAGTATAATATGAACTTGCCCGCTGATCCCTATTCCTGGAGTTAGCCACAGTTAACAGCTTGGTGTGTATCCTTCCAGACCTGTTCGTTAAACACGCAACTATATATAGCTTGAGCATGTCCTGTGTGTACAAACACACAATTCCTTCAGAAAAATGGAATCATACTATACAGTACTTCAATTTAATTTTTTTATTCAACAATAACTTGTGGGCATTTTTCATATATATATATATATATATATATATATACATAGAGAGAGAGACCTAGCTCAGTTTTTACAATAAAGAGTTATTATTGTATAGTTATCCTGTAATTTATTTAACCATTACTCTGATGATGAAATTTAGATTTAAACCTTTTTTTTATTAAAAGTAGTATTTTCATCTTGTGAATACATATCTTTAATGCTAACATTTTGTAAATTTCTGAGCATATGCATAAACTTAGATGCAGTTATCAGAGTTCTTTCTGAAGTGTTGAAAGTTAATGGGCTTGTTTAATGTGCTACTTCGGAGATGTTTGATGAGAGCTCAGAGAAGGGGGAACAAGTGCCTTAACTCTGGGGAAGTTGAGGAAACCTTCAAAGAGGATTTTTTGAGCTTGGTCTTGAAGGTGAGTAGAGAAAGGGTGTTTCTCATTGGGTAAGGGAGAAAAAGTATTTCAGGTCAAGACAAAACAAAACATGTAAAGTCATGGAGGGGTGAAAGAGGTGGAGGTAAAAGATTGGGTAGGTAGTAAGTCCAGTTTTGAAGAACATTGTATGCCATCATAGTAAAGGAATTTAGACTTTATCCTATCCTGAGATTTTTCATTTAAGTTCACTGGCTCTTAGCAATCATTCTGGTAGACAGAAAACTTAAAAATAATCTCATCAATGAATACTTTTAGGAGTCACAATGAAGTATAAATACAAAAAAATTTAAGAAATGGTCTCTGCTTTCAAGGAACTTGTCTAGTTTGAGAAAGTGCTGGAAGGTTTGGAAATATATATAGTAATGTAACAGACTGTTCCAAACTGTTCCACAGCAATGCAGGAGACATTACAGGGCAGTTCCTGATTGATTGCCGAGAGTCCAGAGAAGTTGCAGCAAGGCGCAGGGAAGGTTTGAACAGAATCTTGAAGAATGGATTAGGTTTCCAGTAGCAGAAAGAAGTTGTGAACAGAAACAAAGTAGGGTGATGCAGACAACATTGGCAAGAGCAGACGATGTAAGAAGATAAGGAACTGGGCAAAAGCTTGAGCAACTTAATTCTATCTAGTGATTGGACCAGTAGTTTTCAATCCTGGAAGCACATAGAAATACCTGTTGAGCTTTAAAAATACCTATGCCTGTGCCTGGGCTGACCCGTACCCTCCACCCCCCAGAGATCATGATTTAGTTGGTCTGAGGTGAAGCCCCAGTAATCAGTGTTTTGTAAGTTGTCCAGATATTTCTGATGTGCAGAGTTGAGAACCATTGTACTACACTGACCTCCTCTCTGCTCTTCTCTTTCTCCTGCTCACTTATGGGCTATTTCCTCAATAATTAGCTCTTTCAGGGGAGGGATTAGGGAGTCTTGGCAAGAGTTATACCAGGCGTACATTCCATCAGTAATACCCTGCAGAACTCAGAAAACAAATGCAGCAGTTACAATGTATTTTGTTTTGTTTTGTTTTTCTGTCTGCAACAGAACCTATTTGCTATTTTGGCAAATTAGGCAAATTTTGTGAATTAATTAATTGATAGTATTGCAGATAATGGTTTGGAGCTAATCCAGATTGAATTTTTTTTTCTTTTTGCTAAATTATGGAAATCTATCTGTACTTTCTTGCCAATATATACATATACCCATAATCTATAAGGTGTGTTGTGAGCCTCTGTTAGACTAGGTCTATCTTCAGTTTAGCATATGCAATTTGCTTAAAATATGGAGAGTCTTTAAAAGAACAGTTCTTTTAAAAATGGAGTTTAAAAATACCTCTCATGTCTGTAGAGTTTAAAAAAAATTTTTGATTTGTTTATATACCTCTATACAGGCCTTACAGTTCTTATCAACTAAATTGTAAATGAGCTTACCAGAGTGCAGTCATGTCCATATCCCCATAACATATAGTTAGTGTGAGAATTTCCATATGTTTATCCTTGCCTCAGAGAGTTTTTGATGGACATATTCAACGGACGTTGACTGAGTACCTTTTTGGTGTGAGGCAATGGGAAAAGAAAGATGATGAATAAGACATCCAGCCCTCAAGAAACTCACATACAAGGGTATCAAACATATATCTAGGAATGATGGAAACAGGGCTCCAAGTGGTGTGCCACAAAGAGGTCTGAGCTGAGTCCAGGGGGTGGTTCCAAGAGGTGGGGGATGGGGGCTTAGGAGGAACCGGTGTCAAGGCCAGAGGCAGGAGAGAGCAGAGTGGAAGCAGACTGCAAGCATTTCCATTGTAGTTGGAGGGCAGAGAGGCAAGAAGTGAGGTGGAGAGATAAAGGAGAGCTCGGAGGGCCTTGAGTGCCCTGCCAGAGAGCCTGGGCTTTATCCTATGGTCACTAGGCAGTTACTGGGCATGGATAATAGGTAACCCACAATGCAAAAAACTCTAAGCATTATGCCTATTTAGTTTGGCAGTCTGATCTGAATATATTTCTCTTGGGATCCATGCAACTATACACGTTGTCCTTTTTTGGTGTTTATGTAGTAGCCAAAATTAATTTAGAAATATTGAGACACTATCAGAATATAATATTTTTAAGCTTCTTTACAATGAAGACCTGCTGATGAAATCACGTTACCGCTTTATTTCTTCAACTTCAAATTGAAGTGACTATTGAATATCAGAAGTGACAGCAAAATAAGTTTTTGCATAGTTGTTCTTAAGCAAACCTGCTTGTAATGGAAGTCCAGTAGTTACAATGATTTTCCACATGAATTTTATGAAAATTGCTTTGAGTATTTGGTTTTGAAAGTTTCTAGAAAACTTGCCCTCTTTGTCCTTTACTGCTCTGCAGAATTGGTGAGGCAGTGTGCAGCTTTCTCTCAGGCTATCAGTGCAGCAGCAAGGATAAAAATAGCACAAACCTTAAGAATCCCAGATATTTTCAGATAACAAAGACTGATTTATGTGGGCTCATTTTGTGCTTTGACAAAACATAGAGAAGCTTTTGTGCCTTGATTAGCAAGGGTGCTGATGTCAGTTCTCTTGTCGAGCATCAAGCTTTATTCTGTGGCTAAATTGTGCTTTGTACTATAATCCAGAGAACCTTTGTATCTGCCTTATTAAAGTGTGTAGTTTATGTAATTGCTTTTGTTTTCCAGTTTAATCTGTGCCAGATTCAATGAGAGTGACTCATTTTGTGACTGAGACAAACATTCACATTTGGGCCATGTTAAAAATAAATAAATAAATGGCAGGTGCTGCTTGGCTAAATTCTGTGTTTTAATGCTGTAATTTCCTGCTTTCAGAGTTCCAGGCTTTTACAATGTCTATTTAGTCTCTGTAATCGCTAGCCCAGTATATCTAGTGCACCTCAAGTCATTGCTACTCATTTCTTGGCTTTATTTTATTTCCAAGGGCCATTTGAATGTTAACAATATCATTTTTAACAGGGTAGCAAAGGAATAGATGGGGAGCTACAGTCAACCAGGAGACTTTTAAATTGGGGATGGTCAAGTTGAGGGTGTTCAGGGAAGGCCAGAGTAGCCACGCAGACTGGGGAAAAGAACATCCTGGACTTAAGGAGTGTATATGCAAAATCCCTGAGTCAGCAAAGAGTTTAGTATCCTAGAAGCCATACTATCAGGGGGAGAAGGAACAATTGATAAACTGACTAGAGAAAAGACAGAAAACAGTATTTTAAAGATAATAGAGAGTGGGTGTAGCTCAGTGGAAAAAATGGTAATAAATGAACTACACAAGCACAATAATATGGCACTATTTAGTATAGCGGCAAATGACTCTCCATACACCCAGCAGCCTCTGAGCGCCTCACTAAAGTGCAGTACAGAAGCTGATGCACATAATACTTACTCTGATTCATTGGGGAATGGATGAATTATGCTCAATGAATTATGCAGCAAGGCATTTGAGAGATTTCCACACAAGACATTAAAGTTTTAAAAAGTCATTTCTGTATTTAAAGATGGACCCTTCATTCTACACTATCAGGAAAATTCACTTCTTAAAAGATGCAATTCCTTGATGGCTCTAGATAAAGTTACATAATATGTATTTTTCTTCACCTTTCCCTTGCCTTTTCAAGCTTACTGCTGGATCAGGAAGTATCTCTAGAGAATTTTTTTTAATTAGCTAAAGTCTGTACTTTATTTGGATTTCCTTAGTTGTTTTTTTTTTTATTGTGATATATATATGTAAAACATATCTTCCTATTTTAACTACTCACAATTCAGTGGTGTTACTTACATTCACAGTGTTGTAATCACCATCATCCATTACCAATAATTTTTCAACATTCCAGACAGAAGCCCTGAGCCCATTATGCATTAACTCCCCATTTCCTCCCTACTGCCCCAGCCCCTGGTAACCTATAATCTACATTCTTTCTTTATGAATTTGCATATTCTAGGCATTTCATGTAAATGAAATCACACAATATTTGTCCTTTCGTATCTGACTTATTTCACACAACATGATGTCTTCAGTTCATCCATGTTGTAGCATGTATCAGAAATTCATTCTTTTTATGGCCGAGTAATATTCCATTGTATGTGTGTACAACTATCTGCTTTAGTTCTTCCTTTCAATTATTTTAGGTGTATACCTAGAAGTGGAATTCCCAGGTCATATGGTAATTCTATATTTAACTTTCTGAGGAAGTGCCAAACTGTTTTCCACAGTGGCTGCACTATTTTACATTCCCACCAACAATGTACAAGTTTCCTATTTCTCTGCACTTATTTTCCTTTAAAAAAAAAACAAACAGCATAGAGTCATAATTTTACTAAGAAATGTCATTTCTTTATTTTGAGGTAAATAGATATCTTGTATAGTAAGTGAATGGATTTTTATAATCCAGTAACTAGTCTTAAATTCATGTGAATTAAATGCTTTATGACTTCAATATTATTTAAAATATCTATTAGATTCCACACAGCCTTTTCCTTCTGAATGCCAATCATTTACTGCTTCTTTTGAGCTGTGATCAGGTTGAGAAGTTAATCTTTATGATATTAAAGGACTACATAATAGTTTTAGCCTTTCTGATTTTTCTAGTACTCTTGATTAAATTTTTTCACAAAGGAATGCCTATCCATCTAGCAGTAGTTCTGTAGCTATTTTGCCAGGACTGCTATATTCTCAAATATTTTCATATGTTAAGTATTTTCTTCATAATTAGTAAACTCCTTGAGAAATCATGTATTATATACCTGTCTTTCTTCCCACAGGTACTGAGCACAGTATTTACTATATAGTCAGTAACTTATTATTGACTGCTTAACACATTGATTTACTTGATATATGCCAAATTTCTTAAATGGATACAATTTTTAAAATTTATTGAAATGTTAAACCTGAAGTTAGCTCTCAATTCAGTTATGCATACAGTTGTCTTGAGTTACTAAACAGAAAATGTGCTGGTTTATGGATCACTCAGGCACCTAAGTTTTCATTTTCTCCATCTCTGCCAAAGACCATGTTATAACTTTCTCCATCAGAAAACCATAACTCAATTTGTTCATGTCAGGATTTATTATAAAATGTGGTAAAGATGAAGGCTAAAACTAAACATTTATTTGACAAGTGTATGTGGATTTTGGTTATTATCCTCTTTTCTCTCTGCTCCACATGTATTTTTTCAGCATAAAATAAAGCAGCTTTTAGTTAGCACAACAATACCTTTTGTATTATGTGTATCAAATATTGTGAAACATAAAAAATGTAGGGAAGCGGATGTGGCTCAATCAATAGGACTCCCATTTACCATATGGGAGGCCCCGGGTTCGATTCCTGGGGCCTGCTGGTGAAGGCAAGCCAGCCCGCGCGGCTCGGTGAGCTGACGCAGCAGGATGACCCAACAAAGGGAGACAAGCAGACACAGAAAAACACACAGCAAATGGACACAGTTAGCACAAGCAGCAGGGGGGATAAATAAATAAATAAATAAATAAAATCTTAAAAAAAAAAAAAAAAAATGTAAAGAGACCCTATCATGTCACACTAATGTTACTTTTGGTGATTTTTAAATATATATGCATATATATTTTAAAAGAAAATACATTAATGAAGGCATAGAAATACATTTAAATTTTTGAGTAAATTGGCCTTTGTTACAGTACTGGCATCGTGAGCATTCTTGATCTAATTAGACTGAATATAGAGCACCAACACATATACTACTATGAATAGTAGTAGTGTATGAATAAATTCCCGAAAACACCATTGGTGTAAGGCTGTCATTATCCCATGGTGTTATTGGAAAAAAGAAATACTTTGCCTTGTTATACTTTTCTAAAACTAAAGGCTTGAGATGTTGTGACTGGTGCTTAGTGGCAATATGCAATGGCCAGTAAGAATATTTTATTCCATTGGGGTTCATAAAAATGTCATGTCTCCCTGCCCTTCTGCTCCCCAGAGTGTCCTCTTTGGATGATCTAATCTCCCATGTTCAGTTTGGAGTAGAGAATGCCTCTTAGCAGGTAGCTGAAACTTGCTAAAATAGGCCTCTTTTAAGTCAAGCTGAGGGAGAACTTCGAAGATTGGTAAGGCTTAATTTTATTCCTAGGCAGAGATGGGTTTAAAGGCTGCTGAATAAGACTGTTATACTCATTTGGTTCTGCTTTTATATTTGACTAATACGAATTTTAGGAAGGGTGATAGCAAAAGAATTTTAGGCTTCTTTGTGCATAGTATTAAACTCCAAATTTAGGAGAACTTATAGATGGAGTACATGGTGAGCCTAAGTACAGATTGCCAATGTTTGCTTGTTGGGAAGAATAGCAGAAAGGTTTAAAGTTGTATCCCATACTCAAAAATACACGTCTTGTCCATGTAGTCTTTGAACAACAGGCTGGCCAAAAGAAAGAAACAGTTCATTTTTCTGCTTTCTTTTCTGGTATGAAGTTTTCATGTTAGAAATCAGGGAAGCTTTTGCCATCCCATTTTTCCCTTCCCCATTGTTTGCCCCACCCCTCAAAAAAGAAACGTCTAGTTTAAAATCTGGAGTCCTATGTGAAGCACCTTTTATGTATATTCTTTATGGAATGATATTAAGACATGAAAAACCATTGCTTTTTTATCTTTGGCAAAACCAAATCTTTCTTGGTTTGTTGACTTGATATTTTATAGTAGAAAATTTAATAAAAGAACCTATGTATATGTGTATACACACACACACACACACACAATATTAAGTTAATTGAAACTTTAGTAGATTTTGCTTTGGAGTATCCTGTGGAAGTCACAGAGTATCCTATGGAAACAAAGAAAGTATTGTATGTGACTTTCTCAGAACAATATATTTATAATATTGGTTTGTTAAATGTGTATCTTCTTGAAAAATCCCTCTCAAACTAATACCAAATGGATATTTTTGTTTTGTTCCTAGGCATGGAAGAGAAGATGGTTTGTGTTACGCAGTGGCCGTTTAACTGGAGATCCAGATGTCTTGGAATATTACAAAAATGATCATGCCAAGAAGCCTATCCGTATTATTGATTTAAATTTATGTCAGCAAGTTGATGCTGGATTGACATTTAACAAAAAAGAGTTTGAAAACAGCTACATTTTTGATATCAACACTATTGACCGGATTTTCTACTTGGTAGCAGACAGTGAAGAAGAGATGAATAAGTGGGTTCGTTGTATTTGTGACATCTGTGGGTTTAATCCTACAGAAGAAGGTAAGTTCATGATTTTGTTATGCAACCTGAGCACTCCTTTGTTGCTACATTTATAGAGCTGTCATAAAATTCTCTGTTATTTCAGTTACTTGATATAATATTTTGTGGGTTTCTTTTTTCACAATAATAACATTTGTGGGGAAAAAACAACAACACTGAATCCTTTAATTAGTTTGGAGGTAAAGTTTTTAGGCTTTAGGAAGAGAGATTTAACCAACAGGCAGTATCTAAATAAATGGCCTGAGGAAGAAGGTGGTAAGAAGACATACTCACTAAGAGCATATTATTGAGTTCCTAACTAAGTATTCATGGTTGGTCCTTATAAGACTACTGATTTTTGACCATTTTTCATTTTTCATATGATTCTACCTAATTCTTTAAATGATATTTATGTTTTAAAAAACTATATTAGATTATGAAGTTGTGAAATAGCCAAGGAGATTATGAATATCTATGAAAATCAAATGAAGAAATGAAGATCAGTCACAAACATGATGAATAAGTACCAAACAATTGAGTTTACTTAATACGGAGATCTTAAAAAGAGCACAGAGGGAGAAGGGGACTCAAGATTTGAAAGCACAATAGTGAAGAAAAGCTTCTTGGAGTAAGACAAATTGCGAATTGTAGGTTTTTGAAGGAAGTCGTATTTCTATATAAGTGAAAGGGAGGATGCAGAACCCTCCAGGCTTAGGGTCTGGAAAGAGAAAGGACCCAGAGATAGAGTAGAATTTTACTTGATGGGAGCAGAAGGCTATGACTAAAAAAGGCAAAGGGGGAGTTAGTTGAGGATCTTGAATGAGAGACTAACATTTTGGGTGGGAACTCATATATATTCTCAGGTGGGAGATTGAGGTATGTGATTGATAAGGATTATTCTAGAACTATGAGATACCTTGATATAAAGAGAAATCAGAAGCACTTATATATAGCCAGGTATGAGATGATGGGTTGAATTGATAAAAATAGTCATAATAGTAATAGTAACATTTATTGAGTGTCTGCTGTGTACCCAGCCCTGTACCAAGCTCTTTATGTGCATTATTTCATTTGGTTAGTGGCTTTTCTGCATGTAACAAAGTCACATATTCAAAAATCTACAATCTTTGGTCAGTAAAAGGAGGTCAAGACAAGAGGCAATATAACTCCAAAGTTCTCAGTTCTATAAGATTCATAAATCTGTTTGTGAAATAATCCAAAATGCCATAGGACGCAGCTCTGAAGGAGATGAGTTTGGAGTCTGGGAAAGAAGAAATGCCAAATAATTAGCCAGACACTCTGGAGCTGCATAACCTGGAAAGAGCTGAATCGTTAGAAGTCTCAAGAAGACTTTTACAAGTGGAATGAATCCTTTTCAGATGCCTGTCGTGACTACTGATTCCCTCCCCACTTCTCTACTTCTCTTCCTTTTTAAGTCAACAGTAGAACCTATATAGGGGATCCAATATGAATTTAAGTTTGTAGAACAAAAAAAATCAGAAGTAAATGTGAACCAAAGTTCTTGACCTTATCGTTTTCATGGTTATTCTCAAGTTTAGAAGTGTGCATTTCTGAGTATCTACATTTAGGACTATTGGAGATTCAGTGAGGGTGGAAAAATTATTAACAATCAGCATCAAGATTTTGACTGAAGTGAAACAATAATCATCTCTAATTAGCTTCAGGTCAGCAAGCCACTTCCTCTCTAGCCAGTCAGCAGCTGAGGAAAGCCTTCCAGGGCTGGGATTGGCACAGTGGTGTGGGGAAGCCCCTTGGTGAAGGAATACAGAATGCCCAAGGAAACAGCACTGAAAGACGGAGGGAGGGATTCCAGGTTAACCGGGAGGGACTAGCAAACTAAAGAGCTTTGAAAAAAAGCTCCAATTATCAAGAGCCTCAAGAGATTGTTTTTTTGTTTGTTTTGGGGTTGTGTTTTGTTTTCTTTTCTTTTACAAGTGGAATGAACGCTTCAGTTTTTGTGACGTTACGAAGTATGTTTACATTTTAAGTGGCCATAGGGGATATAATTTATAATTTCATTTAAATGACTTTCCTTTCTTCATTTGCATATACCATCTATACTTGAATTCAGTAGAGGATTTTAAAGTTAAAGTCAGAAATGAGATAGCTCTCCTTTCAATGGTTCTCTAACAACTAGACAGTAATGATAATTATTGGATTAATTCACCGCGTCAGTTTCATAATGTGATGGATTTTCAGTTAAAATAATTTGTTTTCCCTGGACCTTTCTTTTTCCTTTGCCGGCTACCTTTTCAATTTAGATTTTGTTTTCGGGGGACATATGGGCCAGACTTCTGTCTCCATTGGTTGCCTGTATAAATTCACCTGATCCAAAAGGCTAAGTAGATCTTCTTCCATCTCTCTTTGTTCTTCTTACGTTTCTCCAAAATATATTTAACAAAGGAAATGAGAGTCCTTCTCAGAGGATGCACATTCTTCTGTCAAGGAATATGAGTGTTTAATTTTTGGAAGTCCATTCAGGGGTTGGTAGAATTGAGAGCCCCCAAAATAAGAAGGGTTTATGTGAAGTTTTTTTTTTTTTTTTTTTTTGGGGGGGGGGCGTTCTGGGGCTATGTATTGAACCTGGGACCTCGTATGTGGGAAGCCGGTGCTCAAGCACTGAGCCACATCAACTTCCTAAGTTGGTTTTTTCGTTTGTTTGCTTGTTGTTTGTTTCTGCTCCCTCAGGAGGAGGCACCAGGAACCGAACCAGGCACCTCCCATGTGGGAGGCTGGTGTTCAACCGCTTCAGCCACATCCACTTCTCTTATGTGAAGATTTTATGTTAACAATTATTCTTGCCCTTATTAATATATGTACAGTATAGAAAAGTTGGATCAATGCAAAAAAAATAATTTGTAATATTGTCACAGAGAGCAGACTAATCTGTGCATACATTATAAGTTTTCAACAAAAAATATGGACATATTATAAACATAAAGAGTTTTGAGATCTGGTGTTTTACTTTTTAAACTAAACCATGCCGTACAATCATCTTTTCATGCCATTAAATATTCTACAATAGTACTTTTGATGGCTGTATGTGCTCTCATAGTATGGATATACTGTAATTTATTATATCATTGTCTTATTATTAATCATTATGTGCCTTAAAATTTTCAATTTTTAAAAAAAAACTGGAATAAAAGTCCCTCTAGCTAATTCTTTCCCCATGTTCTTTTTTAAAATGATAAAAAAATTTAGACTTTTAAAAAGTAAAGTATCATCATAGTCAAACTCCAATTGTCTTACTTAAACCTTCTTTGTGATTATTTTACTGTTTTAATAGCCTGCAACACAAAGGCAAAACTACACTAAAGCAAAACCGTCCAATAGCCAAGGGTGGGTGAAGAGACCAAAGAAGCCACATAAACATAGCTGCTTTTCCCATTCCCAGTCACCACTGCCACTTAGCTTGGACTTGTTCTTTCTTCTGTGCATTATTTCAGTCATAGAGCTCTGTAGCTAATGAAAGGCTTTTATATGTCCTTAACAGAGTCAGAAATGTTAGTATGGGGAAGCGGGTGTGGCTCAGTGGATAGAGCCCCCGTTTACCATATGGGAGGCCCGGGTTCGCGTCCCGAGGCCTCCTTGTGAGGGCACGCCGGCCTGAGCGGTGCGGTGGGCTGATGCAGCAACCTCACGGCAGGAAGCGGGTGTGGCGCAATGGATAGAGCACCCGTTTACTGTATGAGAGGCCCCGGGTTCGCTTCCCGGCGCCTCCTTGTGAGGGCTGATGCGGCAAGACCTCACAGCAAAGGGGAGATAAGCAGACACAGAGAAGACACGCAGCGAATGGACACAGCAGCACAAGCAGCAAGGGGGGGATAAATAAATAAAATAAATAAATCTTTAAAAAAAAAAAAAAGAAAGAAATGTTAGTATGGCTACAATCATAGGAACATTTTCTTGTTCTTCAGCTTGGAAAAGAAAGGAGGGTAGATAGATCTTCTTTTCACATACCTTTGGAATTTCTAATGCTCAAGTATCCCAGATTAATGTTGCAAGTTTTGAGGCCTGGAATCTGGTTCATTTGGCCACCTTACAAAGATTCTTCTCATCTAGGAGCTCCATGGGGACCAAGTTAGCTCTGGGAAGAAGAAAAGCTTGGTCAGCTTTTAGAAATGGATTCATTAGTTCACCAACTAATATATATACAATGTGTTGTAGAATGATGCTATGGGCATGTGTAAGTGCAGTCCTTGTCCTCATAAGCTTATAGTTGGTCTAGCAGGAGAGACAAATAATCCAGGAATTACGATACCATTTGCTCTGCTAGAGAAAGACTAGATAAGCATAGGTAGCAGCAGCACCTGATTTACTTAAGAGGGTCAGGAGAAGCCTGGTTTTAAATAGCTCTGTGACTGTAACTGATAATTACTTAAGGGAACATTTCCATTGGTTTTAGTACTCAGAATCAGTTGGTCACAATGTCTCTTTTCACTACCAATAAAGGGAAAGATGAAGCTTCAAAGCTTGAAAACTACAGTAACCTTTTCAGTGGCAGAACTCACAAGTCCTTGTAGAACAGATTAGAAGTATTTTGGGGTTGAATGAAACTTTCAATTTATGAATTTTATCACAATATCCATAAAGGGGGGTAAGTTTGATTAATGCTATGATTAATCAAATTTGATATATATAATCCATGAGTTGGTTACAATAACAGCAGTGCTAATTATAAATCATTTTTATCTCTTCACTTAAAAAAATCCCTAAGGGCTTTACTTTGCCAGCACTTTCTAAATTTAGTTCATGAACTATATTTAAATGTAGCTACATTTATTTTTTTTAATAAAAAACTTATAGGTTTTTCACAAGTTTGTTCTGGCCATCTCCTCAAATAGTCACTGTTAGAAAGTCTGACTATACTATGTCAAGGGCTTGAATATCTTGGAATAAATCAATGAAAAATGAACAGTCCTTCATTATGTAGTATCAAGGAGTCAAAAATATTTTATTGTATTCTGTAATTTTGGTTTTTGATACATGGTAGCAAAAAGCAAAAAGGCTTGTAAAGCTGGCCACTGTATTTCCTTATGCATTTGTAGTTGCTGGCTTTGTTAGATGCTTTTTAAAAAAAAAAAAAAAAATTCACGCTTAAAAATCTGTATCAAATTCTGAACAGCAGAGAACTATTAGCTTTTGTTATCATATGCATACAGGTCAATATGAGAAAAAGACATATCAAAATGTCTTAACTTACTACCTGCTTTGTATTCTCTTGCTTCCAATAGATCTTACTGCCAGTCACTAAATAATAAGTGTTTTGCTTTTTACTTCAATTTGTCCCTTGAGCCCTGAGTTCTTCCCTTTTCAGAGAGCTGATTATTCTCCCACTTTGGGCTTGAAAATTGGTTAATAACACGAGATGATTTTTCACTGTGCTGATTTCAGGCTAGAAGTGGGAAGACGTAGACTGCTTGGATATTGTAGTCTGAGAAAATAACTATCCCCAATCCCTGTGAGAATAACTAATTTTCTCCTGACAACAAAAGGAAAGGGGAAAAATCTGACCTGTGTTTTGATTCCAGGAACCTCTCAAAATATCGTTCCCATGTTATTTCCGCTGCCTCAGGTGACCACTGCTATTATTGAACACGCCGAATGCTGGCAGCCCAGATCTGTTTTTAAATTCTAACACATTGAACTGTGTGTGGTTCCTATGAATGTTTTTATTTAGTAGATTTGAGGGTAAAGAGACTAATTTCTTTTGTTTTTCTTGGAAATGTGCAGATTTATTTTTGTTCCTATGACTCCAAGGTGGACGTTGTTAAATCTGCTAAACAAGTGCTGGGAAACACAGCCTAAGGGCTGGATGCAGTTGAATAACTTGGAGAAAAGGCTCTTGGTCTAATTTCAGGATGAAAGATTAGAACATTGGCTCTGAGTTGCTTTTCTCAAAATGCCCACATAGCAGTGGCTTTAAAACAACAAAAAAGTGCTATTCTCTGTTTGTCTTCTCTTTAGTAAAGTAGGTAAACTAACATGCAGGAAGAATATACTCTCCCCCGTCTCCCTCCATACATCTCAGTAAAACCATTTTAATTTTTTTTTTTAATTTGTGGTGGTAACATATATACAATAAAATTTTCCATTTTAATAACTTTCATATACACAATTTAGTGATTTTAATTACATTCACAATATTGTGCGACTGTCAGCACCATCCATTACCAAAAATTTTGCATTACCCCAAAAAGAAACTCTGTATCCATTAAGCACTAACTCCCTGTTTTACTTTCCTGGTTGCTGAAGCAAATACCATGTACTGGGTTGGCTTAAAAAAATAGGAATTTATTGACCCATGTTTTTGAAGCTAGAAGTAGTCCAAAATCAAGCCATGGTCAAGACTATGTTTTCTCCTAGAAGATTATGGCATTCTGGGGCTGGCCTTTGGCAGTCTTTGGTTCTTGACTTTTCTGTCACATGACAGCGCACATGGCAGTGTCACCTGGCTTCTTCCTTCTCCTCCAGGTTCTGTTACGTTCAGTTTCTGGCTGCTGTCTGGTTTTTCCTCTCTGTGGCCTTACCTCTAAAGCCTTCAGTGATGGGATTAAGACCCATTCTGAGTCAGCTGGGCCACAACTAACTGAAGTAACCTTATCAAAAGTTCCTCTTTACAGTGAGCCCACACCCACAGGAATGGATTAAGTTTGAAATCATGTTTTTCTGGGATACCTAGCTCCAAACTACCACACTTCCCATTCCTACCCCACTCACGCACCCTCCCCATCCCCTGGTAATCTATAATGTACTCTCTGTCTCTTTGAATCAGCTTATTCTAGGTGTTTCATACACATGAAATATAAATACAATATTTGTCCTTTTGTGTCTGGCTTATGTCACTCAAGATAATGTATTCGGGGTTCATCCATGTTGTAGTATGTATCAAAACTTCATTGCTTTTTATGGCTTAGTAATGCTCTATTGTATGTATATACCACATTTTGTTTATCCATTCATCTGTTGATGAACACTTGATTGAAAAACTTTGTCCTTATGCAAAAAAGAAAAGATGCCTCCCACCTTCTGTCATCATTTCCTATATCACCTTAGGCCTAGATGCCTTTCACTTACCTGGACATTTGTGCCATAAATGGTTCATTTACTATTAGGATGGTAACCCCTCAAGAAGGTATGCTTTGAAACAAAGGTTGGCCTATTTGTATTGCTTATCCTGGGAGCAAGTCCAGAGAAGCTGGATCTAGACCACAACAATATAGAACCCCATCTCCAGTGGATAGGCTCTTAAGCTAACAAATGGAGCCACTTTTATTTGGATCTTTCCCAAAATGTCTGCACTATTGGGTATACTCCAAGACACAGAAAGCATTACAAGTGGTTAGAACTTTTTCTCTTTGGATAAAGAGCTCAGGTCTTCTGATTTGGAAATACCAGTGAGACCCATCAATTCATGAAACCAACCCAATAAAGATAGGGAAGATAAAATGTGCCTCATGTATATATCTAGAAAAGTTATTGATTGAATTTTTAGCATTTAATGGTACATTAAAGACTCATTGAAAGCTAACAATAGGAAGAAACTTTATCACATGCTTATTAGTTCTGTAAATCTGATTTTCCTATACTGAATTTGTTTGAAACTAAGCAAAACAACCACAATGACAAGAACCTCAACAACCTATGACTTAAATTATATTACACCCTACTTCATTTAGGTAAAAACTGTTTTTTAAAAAAATATACTCATGTAAGTATATTGGGGACAGGTACAAACTAAATTTTATATACAAAATTTACTTTTCTTTCTTTAAAAAACAGATTTTTTGTGGATTATAAATTATCTGTGAATCATGATATCTTACAGGATGAAGGGGTATGGGAAACTGGAATGTATGCATACTACCTACTGTCTCTACACACATACAACACACACAACCTATTTTTTAATCCATTTGGGTTTGCTTATTTTTTTCCACCCTACTCCTTGCTTTAGATAAGGATTTAAGGCAGCTTATATATACTATTTATATATGCAGAAAAATAGGTTTTAGTATATGTACGTGCTTAAAAGAAAATTTATTTGGAAATAGTCTCAAACTTTAAAAAGTTGCAAGAATATGAATAGTATGAATTCACTGATTAATTTTCCCCCATGACTTTCATATCTGTATTCTTTTTTTTGCTCTCTCTCTCTTTCTTTTTTTTAACAAAAGAAAAAGAAAAAAACTGCTTTAATAGAAAACTTCAAAGTGTACAAGTAGTCTTATTAATTTCAATTTCAATATTTAAATTCAATTTGTTCCCTATTTTGGTTGCACAAGACTTCTAATACCTACTTTTTAAAATTCCCTTCTTTGCTGTGCTTTAGTATTATCCTAAAAAAAACTACCAGAAAAGAGTTTTGAAACTATTTTGAAAATTTATTCATCTATGTTTTTCAAAACAAAACAAAATGAGAAAAAATGGGACAATGTTCCTGCCAAATAGCTTGCAGGAATATAAGAGAAGTCTTAATTATATTTTAGGTGTTGCTGACAAATTATGAGATTGCTGGAGATGTCACTATATCTTTGTGCTATGGTCTTTCCATTTGTAAGAAAGAAATGAGGGGATCTTCTACTTTCCTCTAGCTGATACAGAAGTTAAGAGAGATTGAACTCTATTCCTTCTGGTGAAGAGAGAAGGAAAAGTTGTGTGTAACCATTAATCTCTATAGGAGGAACTTCACAAATATCTAAATTACATACATTAGGAATTAATAGAGACTGTCAAATCTCATTAAAGCTCCCTGCAATATGTGCCATTTTTTCATATATGAATGTGTATATGTATATGTGGATGGATATGGATACATTCACATACATAAATACTGACACACCTTTAATAATTTTTTCCTGAAGCAATAGAGTGTAAGTTGCATAATCATGGCCCTTTACTTCTAAATGTTAAATGTGTGTATCTCCTAAGAGAATATCCTTATTCTTATCAATATATAGTTAACAACTTCAGTAAACTCAACATTTATATTTTTGTCTAGTATACCATCTGTATTCCAGTTTTGTCAATTGATGCAATAAAGCCCTTTTTAGCACTTTTTTCCGCCGGTACAGGATCCAATCTACAATCAAGTATTATATTTAGTTGTCATGTCGAGTATTGTATTTAGTAGTCATGTCTCATTTGTCACCTTTAACTTGGAACTATTCTTCAAACCTTTGTCTTTTATGAAATTGACATTTTTAAAGAATCCAGCCTCCTCCCCTACATCCCACCCCCAACTTTTTGTAGTAGAAGTTCCTCATTTGGGGTTTGTCTGATGTTTCCTTGTGATTAGATTTAGGTTGTGCATTCTTGTCTGGAATATTGCACAAGTGATACCTTCTTAGGGTAGTACATTAGAGGCAGACAATGTCCATTCACCTCTCATTAGTTAGTAGTGATCCTCCATTCATGGGCTTGTCCAATTTCTCCATTCTATAAGCTGTGATTTTTTTCCTTAGAAAAATTTTTTTTCCTTACAAAGTAGTTTTTCCTTGAAACTCATAAGTAATCTGTGGGGAGATGCTTTAAAATCACACACATATCCTAGCCCTCATCAAAACTTTCCACTTCCAATAGACTTAGCATCCTTTGATGATTCTTGTGTTATTTTTTATAGTAACTACACTTCCTTGTAATAAATTCAAGATTATATAACCTATCTATAAAGAAATTTTGGTATAATTCTTACCAGTAGCATAAAATACAGAGTCCCCATATCCACCCTATTATTAACACCTTGCATTCGTTCATTTGTTACAATTCATGAAGGAACATTTTTATAATTGTACTATTAACTAAAGTCCATCATTTACAATGGGGATCACTGTGTTGTACAGTCCAATGTGGTTTATTTTTTTCTAGTAACATATATACAACCTAAAATTTCCCCTTTTAACCACATTCAAATATACAATTTAGTGCTGTTAATTATGTTCACAATGTTGTGCTACCATCACCACCATCCATTATCAATACTCTACAATCAACTCTTAAAGGGTTGTTTTGAGGATTGAATGAGTTAATACTCATTAGTTAGCATTTAGTAAGCTCTCAGTAAATGTTAGTTTTTATGATTGTTATTATTTTTCCACTAAAGCCAAAAACTACTAAAAGATAATAAATGGATGACCCGTTTTTATCTACATTTCCAAATATCTTTCCAACATAAGCAAATACCAACATGAAGTTTGGATACCGTAAGACTTGTGATTTCAATGATTCTGAAAATATTTGAGTTGGAGTAGAGACTGTACTCAATTTTGCTTGCTGAGTAGGCTCTTCATATTTAAATTTAACATTTTTTTAATTTTGTAAAAAAAAAATTGTATGGATCAAAATGAAATGATTAAAAGGTAGACTGTTAAGTTTAGAATCACTGTTTTCCTTGGATATAGTTCATCTGGCAAACATAGCATTTTTCCTAGAGGAAACAAATAGTTTAGTTGAAAGGAGGTTCAGACATCTTTAGAGAGTCTTTTAATTGAAAAGCTATTTTGTGAGGAACAAAGCTGTTTTTTTTGTTTGCTTTTTTGATTTTAACAAAGCTGTTTTTGATCAGCTTTAACTGCTCAGCAGTCATCACGCAGGATGGCACATCTGTAATTCACCTCTTATTTATTCCTGCTCGTGTTCTCCTTATCTTCTTAGACATCTAGTAAGTTCATCCTGTAAGGTAGTATTAATCAGGCAGGATTTTCATTCCTTTTTGTTTACTTTTTTATTGATATAACTTAGAACTCTAAAAGGCTCAAATCTTAGTTATACAGTTACAAAATAGTTTCATATGTCTAACTCTTTATCTAGACATAGAGATAGACATCTGTGTAACCACTACTCAGGTCAAGAAATGAAATATTTCCTGTCCCCCAAAAGGTTTCCTCATGCTTCTTCTCAGTGAAAACCCTATCCAAATGTAATCATTTTTCCACCTGTGTCACCATGGATCAGGGTTACCTATTCTTGAACTTCATATAAATTGAACCATTGAGCCGTCTTTCTTCCAATATTAAGTCTGTGAAATTCATCCATGTTGCAGTATGTAGTAGGGGTTCCTTCATACATGTTCCTTTGTGTGAATATATCACAAATTATTGATCCATTGAATGTTGATGGACATTTGGGTTGTTTCCAGCTTTTAACTAATACAAATATAAAATGTGAACATTCTCACACGTGTCTTTCATTGAATATGTAAACACTTTGTTCTTTTGGATATATACCATGAGTGGAATTGCTACATCATAGGATATGCACATATAATAGCTTTAGTTTTCCAAAGTTATTTTATCACATTGCATTTCCACCAGCTGAGTATGAGAATTCCAGTTGCTCTACATTCTTTCCAGTATTTAATATTGTCAGTCTTTAATTTTTAGCTATTTGAGTGGGTATGTAGTGGTATCTCATTGAGGTTTTAATTTGCATTTTCCTGAGGACTAATTCAGCCAGAGATTTATTTTTGTTGTTGTTGCTTTCTGATTTTTTTTTTTTTTTCCTAATTTTTTTAGGAGGTACCAGGGATTGAACCTGGGAGCCTCATACATGCGAAGCAGGTGCTCAACCACTGAGCTACACCTGCTCCTCTGATTTGTTTCATTTTATTACAACATTTTCAAGCTGCTGCCTTGAGATTTTGATTGATCCAGTTTCCTGAGGTTGTGCCCAGGCACTGAGATTTCTAAAAAAGCTCCACAAGTGATTCTGTTGTCACATTACCTCTAGTTAAGAATCATTTGCCAGAACTTCCTAAGGGTTTATTTTAAAGTCTCTATGAATGTTTTCATAATCCAGTAAAGAAAGAGTCATGACAAATAAGAATATTTTAAAAATTTCTCTTTGAAACACATTAAACAGATTGAGCTATGATTAAGGATCTTGAGTATTTGATTAAATAAATTGAGAAAACTACAGGTCACTTCACTGAAAATCGCAACTACTGCTCTTGTTTTTATCCACTCATTAGATTTACCTTTTTAAAATGTTCTTCCATAAAAAATAATGTGTTCAAAAGTGAGAAGTGGTTATTTTAGCATCACCGATAATTGCGTACTATCTTAGTTATTTGGTAATTTAATTAGATATAGTATCTATTTAAAATGCTTCTTTTTACAGAAAGAATATTCTACAACAGACTAGGTTAATCAGGTATCAATAGAAACAATAACCTTGATCTCTTCACCTTTAATTGTGTATATAAAGTTAAAGTTTTTGCAATAGAAATCATAGAAAAATATTCTATCAGCAGAAGTAGCCCAGCTTCAGAGAATCTCATCTGCTCTCTTGGCAAAATCATGGACACCTTGCACTCAGATACAGGAACTCAGCGGTTATAAAATCAGAGAACCTATCACATTAATTTTGGAATGTACCTTACCAATAAGAAAGGATAGAATTGCTTCCCTGGGCTTAAGTTCTTGTGCCATTTGGTTAAAACAAAGTAGCTATTTTTGACTATTTAAAGGCTTCTGTGAGAACACTAACACCAGGGCATTTGATTCCAAACAGGATAAAACTGTGTCATGAGCTGGGTGTCATATGGACCAGTTTATTATTTGTGTATCTCCTCACATGATAATCGATTTCTCTGCACTGAAAGCTTGTTAAGGCTTTTCACTGGCGGTACTTATTAACTTTCTAAGTAAATTTCAATTAAGATTTGCTCCAGCAGCTTATTAGGCCTTTAAAGGATGTTATTTATGTTCTCCGTGCCTTCTGAATTAAGAGGTGAGAAATAATTTTACACACTTAAGCAAACTCTAAACCAGTATTTGATTCTCATAAACTTGATACCAGCATTACTTAGAGCGGTGAGTCAGAAGCCCAAGCAAGGTAGAAAGCAAATTGGTCTGCTTGGCTACTTGTAGCATAGTACAGAGGTAGATCACTTTATAAGATGGAACAAATAGATGTTACTTTCTTCAGACCAGTTGGTTAACTTTGGGCAGAAGTTTTATATTAGAGAATATTTTGGCACAAAGCAATGCTGATATTAAAATATACAGAGCCGAGGGGAGTGGATGTGGCTCAAGCAGTTGAGTACCTGCTTCCCACATGGGAGGTCCCAGGTTCGGTTCCCTGTGCCTCCTAAAAACCAAACAACAAGCAAATGAAAAAAACAGCTCAAGAGAGCCAGTGTGGTTCAGCGATTGAGCGCCGGCTTCAGGTTCAATTCCTGGGCTCTTAAAATTATACTTGGATGTCAGTTATTACAGTGAGATTTTATTTTTGGGTTTTCAACTTGTTTTCAAATTACTTCTTTGTATACAATTTAGCTATTTTCATATGTCTTCTTAGAACATAGTAAGTGCTTAATAGTTACTGCCAACCCCCTTTTAATGAAAGTACTACAGAAATCCACTAAAGGGCAAAGGTGATATGAGTTGAAGAAAGAGTTGATGTTTAAAAAGAGCTCTTTCCTTAAAGATGAGTAGATTTTATTTTCACCACTCCTGGAATTAAAAATATTCCTACCTGAGGAATTCTCTGCGGAAAGTGGAAAGAAAAGACTGAATAGCAAAAAAGCATAAGATAAAGAGCTGACCCTAGTACCCAAAGCACCAGGGGACTGTAGAGGCCATGTTATAAAATTGGTCTCCTTGGAAAGGTTGGCACTTCTATTTTTTATCATAGAAAAAAAAAATCTGTCTCTTGAACATCTTCCTTACCTGTAGCTTCACAACTAAACAAGGTAGCGTTAGAGCCTCTAAAGTGGAGCAAGAACGCTGCTCTTCAGATTTCTTTGACAAGAATAAATTATTTCCTGCATAAATGTTACCACTTAGGTAGTGTTTGTTTTAACTGACATTGTCATGATTTATTTTGTTTGTGTGTGTTTAAACAATTCATCTCCAAACTCTTGGGTACCTTTGTTGGGAAAAAGTTCTTCAAATGTGAGATAATGATAATTAAACTTTTGTGCTTGCAGATGCTGTGAAGCCACCTGGCAACTCCTCACAAGCACCAGCTGATTTACCGTTAACTATAACTACAGCCCCACCATCCACCCAGGTGGATTCTTCCTCTGCTACTCTACCTCTTCCATATCAGCTAATTAACCTTCCAACACACCTGGAAACTCTTGGCTTCCAGGAGGATCCTCAAGACTACCTCTTGCTAATCAACTGTCAAAGCAAGAAGCCTGAACCCGTGAGGTAAATTGCACGTGCGTGTGAGTATGTGTGTGTGTGTGTGTGTGTGTGTGTGTGTGTGTGTTTTACTCTTAAGCCATTTATATAGGCTTATATTCCAGGTTTGTATTCATCCAGTGATGATTTCTGATATTCCAGAGAGTTTGTTGAAAAAGCAATTTCTGTCATCTTTGGCAAAGAACAGTTGCATCTACAAGGCTCATTTGGAAATCTGTTTGCTATTTTATAGTCTTTGTTACAGAGTCACAGTATTACTTGCTTAACAGATTTCACTGACTTATAAATGGTGATCTTGCTCCATTTCTTTGTGATTGTAAACCAGCCAAGGGTCATCTTTTGTTTCTGAAGAAGGAGAGGAATACCTACTGCTAGAAGACTTTGAAAGCAAAGCGATTTCATTGCAGTGAGTGTGTCATGGTTGTTTTGGATCTGTGTGAGAAATAAATCCTACAGGTAAAGTCCCAATATAGCAAATTCTATGGAATATACAAATTGGACTGGGCTGAAGTTTGAAGAAATTAAATATATTGCTAAAAATTCTTTCCAGTTTTCATATCTAGTGATAAAACAGAGCTTTCCCCAAACCTTGATTTTACAAATTATTGAGTAGAAAAAAATATATGGAGTTCAATACTTGACAGCAGATGTCATAAAGCCTTTCCCAAATCCTTGGTTTCTCTGTCAGCCATGTCAGCTCCTGCACCCCTTCTCTTCTGAACTATAAGATATTTTGATTTCATCTTTGTTGTCATTTGATGTTGAATAGTTGGAATGCCAGAGGTGACAGAGGGAGTTGGAAGACAGTTGTTTTATTGTTTGAAAAGGGGGCAGGAAAATGATGATTAAGAGGCCTGTCTGCCATTCACAGCTATGTGACAATTAGCAAAATCAATTGGATATATTGATTATCTTAATTTTACAGAATTAAGTGGGGATGAATTGCATAATAGATGTGAAAGATTTTTTTAAAACAGTTCTTAGATATAAAACATTATTTTTATGACAAAAAAGATTTGTTGGCCTTTTCTCTTGTAGCAAGTGATTGCTAACATAAGCTAGGCTCAGACAGAGCACTTGTTAATAAAAATTTTTTAATAGAATTTGTTAAGAGCTACAAGATAGTTTCTATAAACCAATATCTAAGATAATGGAAATAGGTCATAAATATTCCAAAGATGGGTTTCTATTTAATTGTTATAATGGGATTTTACCTGTAAGAACCAAAAAAGTTATAAATCAACAGTAGTTAATATCAAATTCTAATTTGATTTTGCTTGTTTGCTGTGAGTGTTTAAAATTACATACTTGCAACTTTGTTGCCTATGCTACTAATTAAGATTTTATTTTATGGAGAGTCACAATTACTTTTCAATTTTAAAAGCCAACAGCTAAGTGGCATTTTTCAGTGCATTTTAATTTTAGATGGTGCCTTTCAGTGATCTCACTGGTATCACAGCTTTTCTGTGGTAATAGAAATTATGCTCAAAACTATTGCAAAAGTGACATTTGAATTACAAATATTTATAAAGTACCCACTATGTGCCCTCTATTTTGGTACGTACTACAGAGGTACAAACTAATTGTTTAAAATAAAGTCCCTCATATACAATCACCTTTAGAGTTTACAAATAATGCTTGTTAAGAAGTCAGAGCATTAAGTATTTATAGGCCAAGACAATATATGAAAATTGCCTTGCCAAAGCTTCAAGATTGAGCCAAGACATGAATGTGTTCCTCAAGGAAACATCCCCCAAACTCTCAGGTTGGATTAAATTTGTTTCTTTGGATTTCCATGGCATCCTGGTTGTGCCTCCATCCCTCTATTTCATCACAGTATTGGAAATAGCTTGCTATTTTTATGTATTCTCCACTAAACTATAAGCTAGTCAAGGGCAGGCAGGGAGGGAACTTTATTATTCTTTGTACCCCTAGCTACTCTTCACGCACATGTTTGAACTAAGTGAAGTACAAATTGTTAGGATATGCTTAGGGGCATTAAAATTCTAAGAAGACAAAGTCCAAGTGTTTTTAAAAAGGAAAACAAAATAGTGAGAAGCTTCAGAGGTGGAGTAGGATTTGAATTACACATAGTTGATAGGAGAAGAGGAGACTCTGATAACTAATTTGTGCAAAAATAGAATGAGCAAAATGAGAGGTGAGATTGGGGGTGGGGGGAATTATAAAGAGGGGAGTCTACCTGGAGTAAAGGGTTCGATCTGGGGAGTAGTAGTAGTAGGACGTAAGATAGTGCACACAGAATGGAGTCAGGTTATTAGTCGCCTCAATGCCTGGTGGAGTAGTTAGTGGCCTTCGTGGAGTTCCATACCCTGTAGGAACCCTTATTAGTTTTTTCTGAGTAGGTGAGTTATAGAAAAAACGTGTTTTGAAAATATTGATCTTACAGGAGAATAGAAGTGGGGACCCATAGATGGATTGGAAAGAAGTCCAGTCAGGAGGGCTCATTAATGTCGATCTCAGCAGAGATGCCGGCCAGAACTAGGGGTGGTGAGAGTGGAAATACAGCAGGGGAACAGAAACTCGGGCAGGGAGAGGGACTGTGCCTGAGTGACGGAATCAAAGCTGACTGGGTTTTGAGCCTAGAGAATCTGGATAAAGACATTTCATGAAGGAAGTCTGGAAGACCTATCAATTGAGAAGTAAATTGAATTGGGTTTGGGACACACTGAACAAAGTGGTAGTGGGATAATTAAGTTGAAATATCTTTTGAGCAATTCAAAAATATGGCACTCAGAGTTTGGTGAGAAGATAGGCGTTGTCAGAATTCAGGGGAAGGTAAAGTTTTGAGACAGGAACATTCTCTAATGGCATGCATGGTAAAGGATTAGAGAACTGAACTCTATCAGCATTCCCAAGTGGAGAGACAGGAAGAAGGAGCCAGGAAATTAAAGGAGGGAATAATCAATGAGGGAGGAGAAAAATCAGGATAATGCACTATGGGTTCTCAGTTACCAGAGGGGAAGAGTTTCAGTGAATAAATGCAATACATAGTGCCAAGTGTTGCTAAGAAATCAGGGAAGACACACTTTTTAAAAAATGATCACAAGTTGTTTAAAGAAATATTAAATTTAAATTCCTATGGACTTTGGACAACATGCAGTAAGGCAGTACGAGTGTGCTTGTGTCATTAACCTCATCTTGACTTATACCCACATTTTACGATACCACAAAATGTGGAGACTGAAAACGTACCTAAAGCATAAAATGTACTCTACTGAGATTTCTCAGGGTTAATTACTATTTGGAGTTGGTTAAATCTCTGCCTTATATTTTGATTCTCTTCATAGTGTTGACTAAATATTTATTACTAAAGAAAATTAGTAGAAAGGAATATATAAAAAACCTATTAAGTTGCTATCTCCATGTAGGTCACATTGAATTTTTTCAGTACCATGTAATCATTAGCCTTTTAGTTTTATAGAACAACAAATTTTCCGCAGGTGGTTTAAAGAGCAATCAGTCAACTTTATGAACTGTATGGGCTATGAGTTTTTTGCATGCTCTTGAGAGGAAATGCTATTCCTTGTGTCTATGCCTTAATCCTTTACCTTTCTCAGAGTGTTGTGCTATCTAACTCCAGTGCTTCAGGGATTGTGGTTTTCTGTGTGGATTTAATAGGTGGAGTTGGAGGTGTACCTCAGCTACAGGACATGAATTAGGGCAAATGCTTTGGGTGGTTTTTGGTCTGGTTTATAATCATACAAAATTAATGTTTGTGCTTTAAATCTTATGGGTCACACAAAAAAAATCCAATGAAAAGAGCCATGTATTTTGATTGCTAAGCTATAAATATATTTATTAAAAATAGATCTTAAGTCTGTGTCATATTAACATCCTTTTCTGTCATTAATAATATTTATTTAGAACACATGCTGATTCTGCAAAAACCACCTCTTCTGAAACAGACTGCAATGATAACGTCCCTTCTCATAAAAATCCTGCTTCCTCCCTGAGCAAACAAGGAGTGAATGGCTTTTTTCAGCAGCAAATGATGTATGACTCTCCACCATCACGTGCTGCATCTATTTCTGTAGACTCCAGTCTTTATAACCTGCCCAGAAGTTATTCCCATGATGTTTTACCAAAAGTATCACCATCGAATACTGAAGCAGATGGAGAACTCTATGTTTTTAATACCCCATCTGGCACATCGAGTGTAGAGACTCAAATGAGGCATGTGTCTATTAGTTATGATATTCCTCCAATACCTGGTAATACTTACCAGATTCCACGAACATTTCCAGAAGGAACCTTGGGACAGACGTCAAAGCTAGAGACTATTCCAGATATTCCTCCACCTCGCCCACCGAAACCACATCCAGCTCATGACCGGTCTCCTGTGGAAACGTGTAGTATCAAACGCACAGCCTCAGACACTGACAGTAGTTACTGTATACCTACAGCAGGAATTCCTCCATCGCGTAGCAATACCATTTCCACTGTGGATCTGAACAAATTGCGAAAAGGTCAGCTCTCATTGGCTTCCATTGTAATAGAGATAAATGATAGAAAATGTTTATATGAATATTTGTTCTTTTAAGCAAACTGTGCTGTTAAATGACAGTCCTTTTTTTTCCAGCTGTGCAGTTACCCATTCATATAGCCAAGATAACAGAGTTTCATAGATCTGTGGAAGGGTCTGTGTGTACATGTGCCTGCTTGCGTGCTCTGCTGGAAGGGAGAAAGAGCTGGCGTTTTTCATCCCAGACAAAGTCTGGCCCTTAGCAGTGCTTTCCTGCCTCAGGAAGTGTGCGCTTCTCTCTCCCACTTTCTATGTATCCTGGGTGGGGAGACCCCTGTTCGAGCAGAGGACAGGAAATGGGCCAGCCACAAAGCCTCTCCGAGTCATACTCTTTCCTGTATTTTTGTGCATTATGGCTGCTTCTCTGTCACATCTGTTGGGCTCTGTTTCCTTCCTTCCTATAAAAGCAATTTTTACGTTGTGTCTAACAGGTGATGTTTGGTTCCAACCAAGCTATTATGCCTTTTGTTTGAGTTTACATTTTGTATTTTGTTGTTGTTGTTTTTAATGCACTGAGTCTTCTCTGGCTTTATCCCTAGCCACTTCATTATTGCTAGTTGAATATACTTTTCCTATACCACCTACTAGAGCCTGCCACCAAAAGTTACATGCCTTGAGAATAGAAAATTGGGTCTGGGTTATTCTCTGAGATTCTTAACTTCCTAAAAATAGAAAGCCAAAGTTTTAAATGCACATACTCTAAAAAACTACGTGTTAAAATTTCTGTATATTGTGGTAGAGTTATCCAGCTATCTTAAAGAACATAAAAATTTAATGCATCATGAATAGTACTTATTACAGTATTTATTTAACCATTTAGTAACAGCTTCTAAATCCCATCATGAAACAAGTGAAAAACATGGTTAGAAGTGAGATCTAAGTTAGTCCCATGGTGGTGCAAAAGATGAGAAAAGTAGTATTTCTCTTCTCCCTCTTCAGATATCCCCATCACATTCTAGGTTTAGACATTCGCTCATTGTCATAATTACATATTGGTGTTGATAGCATATGAGTTTCTGCATTTTTAGTGGCTTAATTTACCAATTCAAGATGTTGTTTTTCTCTGAGCATCCTTTTAAAACTCCGTGAATGTGCGACTTGTGTATGCATGTGTGTATATATGTGTGGAGAGAGAGAGAGAAAGAACAGGTCATTACTGATCACTCCAAGAGCTGGCAAAGATGAGAAGAAATGTTGATAGTTTGTTCTTTGTTTTAGATTCTAGTTCTCAAGACTTCTATGATATTCCACGAACATTTCCAAGTGATAGATCTAGTTCACTTGAAGGCTTCCATAACCACTTTGTAAGTATAATTGCCCTTGGCATCATAGAGCATTGTCAAAACCTTCACACGTAGTGCCCTGAGACTAAACAAGATCACGAAATAACAGTACCTCCATTTCTATATGAATAAGTGTGACTTAGAGCTGTGTTTCCATGTTTGACAATACTTTTTGTTTATTAAAAAATATATGTGTGTGTGTGTGTTTTAGAAAATCAAAAATGTGTTCACAGTGGGAAGTGTATCAAATGAAGAACTGGATGAAAATTATGTCCCCATGAACCCCAACTCTCCACCACGACAACATTCCAGCAGTTTTACAGAACGAATTCAGGAAGAAAATTATGTGCCAATGACACCAGGAACATTTGACTTTTCTTCATTTGGGATGCAAGTTCCCCCTCCTGCTCATATGGGCTTCAGGTCCAGCCCAAAGACCCCTCCCCGAAGGCCAGTTCCCATTGCAGACTGTGAACCACCACCCGTGGACAGGAACCTCAAGCCAGACAGAAAAGGTAAGGAGTGCATGACATAGTAAAAGAATCACAGATTACCTCCAAAACAGAATTGGTATCAGAAATTCTGAAGTCTTTCATATTACGTTAATCAGTGTATTTGAATAAAACTGTACTTCGATTTATAGATTAATAATTATATTATAGTTGATGTCCAGGTGAGAGTTATACATTTCTTAGCTCTTGAACAGAGGTTATAAACTAAGTTACCCACAGGGATCAGCTGGCAACAGGAGACAGGAGAAACTGAAACACTTTGCCCTTCTGAGTGGAGTAACTGCTACTCAACCCTTGTTCTTTGTTGACTTTTGAAAACATGGGCTGATATGGGCAGATCTTCTGGTGTTTCAAGAGAAGCCAGAAATACAGATTTGTATATGTGTTATCTCTTAATTTTTAAGTTCTATCCACTAATTTAATTTTTTTAAAAAAACATTATAGACTAAGCCAAACACTTCTACAAGCTAGACAAAACCTTCAGCTGTTTTTTGTAACCTCTTCTCCAGAGTCTACAATACCAAGTCAAACTTAAAATTATCAATGTACTTGGTATACTTTTTTAAGAACATGAGGTTGCCTTTATAAATTTCCATTCTGTCAGTATAACCACTTCTTAAAAATTATTCTGCTTATGCTGTGGCATAAATAAGCGCTTCTAGTCTATTATTTCATACTGGCCTTCATAGGTAACATTGTGCTCTAAACTGGCATAGTTTATTAAGAACTCAGTGTGAAAGAAACTTTTCAGCCAAATTGGTAATAAGTACCCATGTTTTAAAAATTTGGATTTGAGTAGTTAAACCACACACACCTTGCGATGTTGCAGCCTGCTATTGGTATGACTTTAGCTTGAGAACCAAATAAGTTAGCATATTGGCTCTGTGATGAGTGGCTCAATTTCTGACTTAGCACAGGGGATTTCAGCACATATGAAGTCACAGGTGCTATATGTATACTTCTTTTTAAAGAACATGTAATATATGTGCAAATTTCTCATTAACCTGGACATAGAACATTAATCATCCTGATTGCATTCCAGCTGTGGGGAACAGAGGCTGAGACTCACTCAGAGTATCTTAAGAAAAAGGGGTTGGTTTGCTTTGATTTGAAGTAAGGATACACCTGGGTTGAAGCTAGACCGTTATCAGAAACCGAGGTAGCTCTGGGGGACTGTGTCTGTACCCTGCTTTCTCTCTGCATTCTGTCTGGCAAGTCTTTTCATCTGCTTTGTTCTCTCACCACACGCTTGCACATCCTTTCCCTCTTCACTCTTGTCTTCTCCTCTGTAACCTCCACTTTAAAACTGTTCCTACTTCCCTGAGAGCTTCAGCCTGTAATGCCCCCCTGGCCGTGATTCTTCGTGCGGCTCCTTTTTGTGTGCTCTTGCTCTAGCAGCTTCGATTCCTGCTGCTAATTGCCTCATTCATTATTTACTCACTTCAGATGGCTCAAAGAGGTTTGGTTGGTCTAATTTGTCTTTTCACACTGGGTCACATGATGGATCATAGGCCAGCCCATAGATTGGCTGCCGTTGGGTCAGGTCACCGTTGGTCTGGAGAGCTAGGAAGACAGTCATGTGTACACCCAAGGCACCCAGACAGCCCAGGCAGCAAGGCAGCTTCTCTTAGAAGGGGTATGTGTGTCACAGGCTTTTTGATTTTTTTTTCTTTTTGTCTTCATTTGTCTATAAATCCATTTTAAACATTATTAGTCATTTTCTTTGCATACAATATGCAAAAGTATGCTTGGATATGTATAGACTTATAATCAAGATCATGGATCACTGAAGAATTAAGATACAAGGGGACATGAAGTCCTTGAAATATTGAAATACCTATTTTAGTGCTAAACTGGTGCTTTCCTTATTTTCCTGTGGTTTGTGCATGATGTTGTCTGCTCTGCATTTTAACCCAAACCTTAACTGTTTTATATCTCGAGGTCCTACATGCTTTGCTCCCCTGCCTGTTCCATCCTTAGGCTCTGCTAGACAGTTTGAAAATTCCTGTTACAGCTCATAGTTAATGATCCCACATCGTAAACATAATACAGAATCAGAAAAGATCTTTATTTTAGAAAAGTTTTAGGATCCTAAAGGTATGTTTACTTCATTTAGTATCATCTAGATCTGAGATAGCTATGTATTCCATATCACTAGAATTGCATTATATATATAGTATAAAAATATGGCATATATATTACTGTTTATCATATGTAGTGCATGTACATATATGTATAATTATATCACCTAATTAAAGCACAATGTATTCTAGTACATGAGAGATTGTCTTAGCTTTTTAAACCAACCTAAATAATCTTACAGTAGAACAGAATGGAGTAGATAGGACATGGTTATTTCTAAAGATTGTGTCCAGTCTTTTAAAAATTAACTGAACTGTTGAGAGGCAATCCTGAGCTCATGGCCAGATTATTTATTTAGTATATTTGCTTAGAAACAAAATGGACTGAGAAAGCACACCCAGAATGTAATGCCCACATAGTTTTTGGAGAAATAAAGAATAGGTTTAGCAAAACAGTAAAGAGGTTACTAAAATAATAGTAATTTTTTGTTCTTTTCTTGTCTATTCTACTTTAAAAAAAAATATAATACAAGAGGAAGCAGGAGAAAATATTTAACATTGCAGAGCAAACTTTTTCATCTGACTATACAAAATTATAACTTCAAGAAAAATGCATTTTAAAACCCAAATTCCAATCTTGTAGCAATGTTTATTCTTAAAATTATAGATTCTAAAACAAATGTCTTATTTGATCATGAAATTCTTTTCCTCATTCATAGTACCCTATGAGTCTATTTTAATTTCAAATTTTGTGACATCAAATACATGATTTAATCTATTATTTCCAGTATCTCTTATGAACCAGAAGTCATAATAAGCAAACATAATTCTATCCAATAAACCTTAATTAGATTCAAAGTACAATAGAACTAGTTAAAAGTCCAATATAACCAGTTTCTGTGATCATCTTCTTTGTAAGGGTCTGCAGTAAATGTGTGACATTCTGGTCTTATTTATACCCCCAATTATAGATGTCAGCTGCTGTAGTTTGCAGTACAGATGAGTTTTTAGAATGCTTCTGAGTAATTGAAGCTGCAGAAATACATAACAATGTATTATCACAGACCCTTTGCCCATCACCCAACTCATGGTGTCTATATTTTAACCCATTCTATTTCTGTTACTGTAATATCTGTTTCAAACACAGTTTTGTTAATATAAATAAAATAGAAAAACATAATTTAAGCATGTTGTATTAAATATTGGGAAAGCAGATGAGTAATGAGGAATGCAGACAAATTATGTTTTGGTTGCTTCAATTAAAATTTTATATTTTTAATAGAAGAGTAATTTTTTGGAGTTTGGAACATTTCCATAAGATATCTATTGTGGCTTCTCTTAAAGTAAGTCATTACGTAAATCTACCATATTTATTCTCTGAACTTATCTAGAAGCCCCCTCCCTCCGATCCAGTCTCCTAATATGATATAGCAGCTGTTTGAACTAAAACTGCTGTATTTGTTTTATTTGTGTGTATCCATTCATGCCTTTTTTTGCAGTAGTTCTGACCATTAGTCATTGTGTTGCTCTAAAAAAAAAAAAAATCAGTGCAAGATTGCTTATAGTGCTTTTGCGTATTAGTTTGGTTCAAAAATCTTTAAGTTTGCATCCAAGGAAACTCCAGGGGAGTTTCCCCAAGTAGGTCTTTTGAGCACAGTTAAATTTGCTCTGAACGTTTTTTCAAGAGATCTTCTTTTAAAGAAGTTTTTAAATTTGTGCTTCTTTAAAATGATGTTTATACTATAATAAATGATTGGAAGGTGGGTGAATGGTACCAGTAAATGTAACTAGATTTTAATAAACAAGTGTTAAAGTTTCAAATAAAGCCAGGTTCTGGGGTTGGTGTTATAGTTTATAAAAAGTGCCTTTTTATGGCATACCCTTAACATGTGGCAGGGGGAGCTCCTAAATTTTCTTGACCTTCAAGTATAATTATCATGATTATATTATTGTATTCCTCTTATATGCAATGAGACCATTAAAACAAGTATGAACATTTTTCTCTATAAGCTACCTTGATTATGTTTCTTCTTTCTTGATTTTTGAGGTGCCTACTGGAAATAAAAGCATAATCTGTAAAAATTTTGGAGGAGCAAATAATGTAGGCTAAGCTAAATCTGAAATAATATGGAAAATAAATTTTCCACTTTGAGTTGAATTTCTGTAAGCAGTGCCTAGGAGAATAAATGCTTGATAAATTTTTAGACTTTGCAGAGAAGGATTGTATCTACTTATATAAAACATGACCTCACCTTGCTTGATTGCCTTAAAGCATATTTGGAGTGACCAACTTTTGAAACAACATTCATTTGTTCCCTTTTTCCTCTTAAAGGACAAGGGAAAATACTCTAAATTTATGGCATTGATGGGCTGAGACACCATCAGCTTTAAGAGAAAGGCAGTTCATTAACATTCATTCAGTACATATTTAAGTGCCTACCAGTTATAGGGTATACCTTTTGCCAGGCCTTGAGTCTCCAAAAACAAGAAGAAAAGGTCACTTTTCTGAAGAAGCTATTGGAGGAGGTAGACGAGTAAATACATTATCGCAATTAGTGTGGAAGGGGCTGTGGTTGAGGCAAGCTCTTGGCACTATCAGGAAGACTCCCCTGAGGAAAGTCTGAGAGGGTGAGTGGCAATCAAATGATGATAGAGGAGGGCAGAATGAAAATGGATCTTCTATTCAGAACAAACAAGATACTCAGATTATATAAAAAGAGAGGAGAGGGGAGTGGTGGGAGGGAGGGACGGACAGAGGGATGAATGGCACGCAGGTGCCGGATCCTTAGAGTCTTATAAGCCATGCTAATGAGTTTGGACTTTATTCTGGAAGTCAAATAGCCATGCAGTGCAAGCTCATTGCTTTTAATGTTTTGAAATGCACATTTCAGGAAAAAAGAAAAGACATCAGACATGCAGATTTTTTATTTTCTGGGGTGAATGTCTAAAGCACGTCAATGCCTTCATTTTAAGAAGAGCACCCTGCTCCAAGCTGCTCTGCTGCTTATGGTTCCGTGAGTGGTGATGTCACATCAGGGGCTCTTTTTGCCTTGGGATTACATGTGCCAGGGTACTTGTGCTGTTTGCAAGGCTGTTTTCTTTGGCATACGTGGAGATAATTCCTTAGAATAAAAGTCAACTCACTGTTTTTCTTGGGCTTGGATTTTTAAGACTTTGCAAGTGTTCTCTGTGAGAACACAAATGGTGTAAGAGATCAAAGCAAGAGAAGGCTTACGGATCATGTGTTGAGAGTTCTTTCTTCATATAACAAACACTCCCTTGTTAATAGTGTTGTTGTTGTTGTTCTTTTAATTTTAAAAAGCCACTAAAATAAGTTGCAGTGATGTTACAGAGCATATAGTAGAAAAACATCACACCAAGAATCCAAAAGACTAGAGTTAACTTCTATTTCTACCATTAACCACTAAGTTTCATGTCCACGTTCAGTGGCAATGGACTAATCAGTTAACTTCTATTTGCATTAGTTTTCTTATTTTAAAATGCAAGGTTAGATTAGACCTGCTTAGAAATGTATATAACTAGAATACTCCTAGTTTTAAAATTCTGTAATTCTGTGATACAGAGAGAGAAGACAAATTCATGGAAGAGATAACATTATTGCCAAATTTTAACTGGGTTGTTTTACACATGCCATGCCATTAGAGTGCACATTAATTTATACTTCTTAATTAGTAGGAACCACCTCACCTTTACGCTTTCTGACCTTTTATTGTAAAATGTGTTTAATGAAAATTAAGTGAATAATTGAGATAATAATTGATCATAAAATTATCATAAAATCAGATATTTGAGAAGCCTGATAAAAACACCAACTAGTAAATATGCTTACTTTGCAAAATGGAAATTTGACCCAACAAGAAAATACCCATCATGATGGAAATGTAATAATTTGCATATCTATTGACACAATTCAGTGGAGCTTTGTTGAGGGCTTGCCCTATATCTCTCACTGTAATGGGAACAATGGGTAAGATAAAAGATCTTCATCTCTCAGTTTGAAGTACTTAAAATTTAGTTGAGAGGACATAATTAGTACACAAAACAAAAGCAAAACCATAGAAATGTTCTTCTGAGGAAAACTACAATAAGCATTCCAGGCTGGAATAAAAATGTAGAAAAAAGCATGAACTCTCTGCCTGGATTCAAATTCCAGCTCTGCCACTCTACATGGGTATGACTTTGGGCAAGTTACTTAACCTCACTAAGCCCTACCCTCTCTTTGGTAAAATATTAAAATTTCTTTTCAATTGTACCTCCCTCCTCGTCGTTGAGAGGATTAAATGATAGCACCCTCAATAAATGTTACTTTCAATCATTAAGGGTAGTGCTTTATCTCAAAAAGTCTTAGAGAATGTATTACAATTTGAGCTTTGTGTAAAAATTATAGACAGTGATTGATTAAGAAATTATGCATATTGATGGTGAAAAACCGAAAAAAAAGGGGACAAAGTTTGAAATTATAAAGTTGTACATGGGGAAGAGATAATAGAATGGTCTGGCCATATCATAGCAGAGGGCAATTCAGGAGAATATGAAGTAAAACGCAAAAAGCACCTGTAGCTTAGTCTTGTGGCAACTTTCAGATTCTTCATGACTTCTCCAAAATTAAGAATGTGGATTCTGTGTTCATGTCTGTAAAATCATTTAGCTTCTTGGATTGGAATTCATTGACTAGAAACTTGAAAGTACCTGGATACTCTGTTGCTCTCTTCTCAGGTAACCTAGCTTTAAATTGCCCATTACTGTTGTTTCCTCTATCCTTTTCAGTTGGAAGATCATTCTCCTAGATGGAGAAGACTAAAGCAAGATAGGAGTTGAGTGTCTTTTGGTTATCTATTGAGGTTATACTCTACCTTTCTGTTTGTTTTTTTTTGTTTCTGTTTTTTGTTTGTTTTTGTTTTTGTTTTTTGCTCTACCTTTCTAAACAGTAGGTGTGTTCTTACCTTGTTTTTATTCCTCTAAGCGCGGGTTTTTAAAGAGCCTCCTTTGTTATTTTGCGTATGCCTCTGATCATCTAGCCAACATTCATACCAACTTGGATAACTTTCTTTTTGACCTTGATGGTCTGCTCCTTCCATTTAGTGCTGCTCATTTTGAAAGCTCTTTTTGTTGCCATCTTGGCAGAACATTAGCATTTGAAGGCAATACAGATGGTCAAAGGAGTTGGGCTATTAAAAGTAACTCTGAGGGGGCAGATGTGCCTCAAATGGTTGGGCATCCTTTTCCCATATGGAGGGACCTGGGATTGATCCCGGGGACCTCCCGGTAAAATAAAGAAAAATATAGAAGGTGTGCTGGCGCGCCATCAGGCCCCGCAAGTGGGTCAGCCGTTTGGCCCAGCGAGCAGGTGAGCTCCCAGGCCCCGCGAGAGGGTGAGCCCCCAGCCCCACGGAACCACGAAGCAAGATGATGACGTAACAGGAGAGAGATGCAGGGGAGAGCCAAGACGAGACGAGCCAATAAACCAGGAACTGAGGTGGCTCAGGTGGCAGAACGCCACCCTCCCACATCGGAGGTTCCCAGGACCAAATCCCAGTGAAGACAAGAGGAGAAGGATGAGAAGAGAGGGCAGGAAACAGACACAGAGAATTGCCCAACGAATGGACACAAAAACAGCAAAAAAAAGGGTGGGGGAGGGGGCTAAAATGGATAAAAAGTAAATAAATAAATAAATCTTTAAAAAAAATAAGAACAAAACTAACTCTGAGTTTTTCTGCCTAAGCCTCCAGGAAATGGTCTCTTGCTGAGGCTGTCCATGGTAAGAAGTGGCATTGATTCAGAGGAGAGATGATCAGTTCAGGTTCAAATATTGGAAGGATAATTGGAGATGACCTGTCAGGCAACTGGAAGAGTAGAACTTAAAAAAAGTGAGACACTAAATAGATTATGCAGTTACATGTTCTAATTTCACCATGAATGTAGATAAGATATTAAGGGTGTAAAGTTGAGAAATGCAAAGTCTGACAATTGGGAGATACAGTGAAAATTTAGGAGGATGCTGAAGAGCTAATGAATGTGAGTCTTTCAGAAAAGTAGGAGAGCAGCAGACACACTGAATAATAACCAACAAACCAAAAGTAGCTCTAAAAGCATTTTGTAATTATTAAACATCACATCACCCATTTATCAACCATTTGTAGCATTCAGGTAGATGCAGTGCTCTAAACAACACACAGAAATTCAAAGTATTACCAGCTGTACGTGTGGGTATAACAATAAGTGCATGTCTTCTTTTTTCTAATTGAGTTTTTTTAGGGGCTGTATAGCAGAGAATGTCAGATCTCAAAACTGGGAGATGCAAATGAACAATAGACAAACATTCCCACTCTAAACACAGTCTCTGGAAAAATCTCTATTTCGCAAAAAGGGGTAGAGAGACAAAGACCAATGTAGTATAGTAGTCTACTCCTTCAGCAGGTGGAAGGCTAGAGGAAACCTTAACTCCACCTCTCGTTAACGCTGTGGCCTTAGTGAGTCACACAAACTCTTCAGTTCTTGGGGGATATCTCATCCATAAATTGAAGGCGGGTGGATTTGATCTTGAAGGGCCTTTCAGCTCTAAAATAGATATATTTGTCTAATTGTAAAACTTACCCTCTGCTCTTTTTTTTTTTTTTTTT
>JAQZBX010010901.1:24973-43659 GCA_029593785.1 Cabassous unicinctus | reverse complement strand
TTCCCAAGAGAAGGAGGTAGGGTAAGCGAGGTCTGGATGATGGCCACTGCTTTACAGGTGTCTGTGATTTCCCTAACACTCCCTCTTATCTCTTGCTGGGACTCTCCCCAGTTTGCAGAATCCAGTGAGTATAGGGTATGGTAGGCTTTTGATGTAGTCAATACAGGTCAGCTTCCCATAGCATAGAGTAAGATATAAACGGGCGGCAAAGAGATCTGAAGGGACAAACAGAGACTTATGACAAAAATCATTACATTTTCAAAGAATAGAATTAAGATTTTTCTAGAAATTTTCTTGGGTTTTCCAGGATTGTTTAGTTTAGCACCTTCATTACCATTTCATATAATAATTTTCTTATGTATTTTATCTTTTATTTTTTTTGGTTTTGCCACAAACATACATGCCTCTTAATTTTGAAAGATTCAATATTATCGCTTTATAAAAACAGATGAAATAATCATGAAGAAGTTTGTCTTGTGATATAAACATAGAGCAATTTTCTTGCCATAAAAATGGCATTGGGAAATATTTCCATAAATAGAAACCTGGTCATATTATATTAGGTTTCAGCTGCTAAACAGAAAAGAAAACTAACTGTAAAAACAAGGTGGAAGTTCATTTTTTTCTCACATAAAAGAAGTCCAGAAGAAGGTAGTCCATGGGGTGGTAAGGTAGCTTCATAAGGACATCAGGCACAAACCCATGTTCCACCCATTCCAAGGCACCCTTCCACCATTCCTGCAATACATAGACCAGCCTTGACTTCATGTTTCACCATTGCTGTTGGAGTTGCAGTCATGGAGGAAAAGAAGCAAAAAATCAGACTATTTGTGGATCCAGGTTTTGTAGGCCAGAGGTTTATACAATTCTGGGGTGGGTCTTCTTTATGAAAAGAATACAATATTACAAATATATAAGTCGTGTGAGAGTGAATAATTATTTAGAATGAGAAAAACATTAACAAAACCAAATTAATTTTACACAGCTAAAACTTGTCCTGCAAACATAGGCTACACACACAGAAATTTGAGGAAATTCCAATTCATTTGATTCCTATCCCCAAAAAAGAAAAGTATGTATAGTACATTTATAATTAACTGTACTGTATTATAAAGGAGATAACTTCTTTTTTTCCTAAGCAGCAAGGAAACGAAATCTTCTGCTCACAATTTTACATGTTTAGTAATTAGAAGAATTTTCTATAGACTAACTTCTGAGTCCATACATTTCAAACCTTGTTTCCTTTTCACTACCTGCAAATTTCTATGACTGGGCTGATTCTATAGGGTGAATTCATATTACAATATACTTCTAGCCCATAACTTGTGTATGACACTGGTGAATTGCCACAGTAACTGGTAAGAAATTCCTTGAAAGCCATCCCCATATATGGATAGCTAGCAATAATCTCAATATACATGGAATAGATTGCAAGTTTATAAATATTTCACATTAAAACAAATTCTAAAGTATCTGAAAATTAAATTTCTCTTGACTCAGAGGCATTTAAGTAAGGGTCCGTGAATAAAATTCAGTGGATCCATAAATGTTCATAGCGAAAAAAATTACAATTTTATTTCCACTTAAACTAAAATTTAGCATTACTGTATATTTAAAAAGAAGTAACAGACTACAATGGTATAAGCAACAAACTTTAGCACCAAAATAAATAAAAAATATTTTCATGTCACATAATGGTTATTGCAGACTTTCAGACTCTCATTTATGCTCATCCTCAAAACATACTCATAAACCCATTGCTAGGTGTTATTTAATGAATACTACTATATTAGTTTTCCAAAGCTTATACGACAAATACCACAAAATGGGTTGACTTAAGTAGTGGAAATGCATCATACAGTTTTGGAGGCTAGAAGTTCAACATCAAAATATTGACAGCCATGTTTTCTCCAAAATCTGTAGCATTCTGGTGGTGTTATCATCTCTGCCTCAGTCTCATGGTGCTCTCTCTATATTTCTCCTCCACTGGTTTCTACTTCTCCTGCTTAGCCATCTCCTTATAAGTAATCCAGTCATAATGGATTAAGACCCACCTTTATTCAGTTTGATCTAACTTTAACCAACGAACTATTCGAAAATCTTATTTACAAATGGACTCACACACACAGTGTAGGGCTTAGAACTTGACCATGATTCACTCACCAACAACTACTATATTCAATTTTCAAAAAT
This sequence comes from Cabassous unicinctus, assembly GCA_029593785.1. Lineage (NCBI taxonomy): Eukaryota > Metazoa > Chordata > Mammalia > Cingulata > Chlamyphoridae > Cabassous > Cabassous unicinctus. The sequence continues at coordinate 41,466 of JAQZBX010010901.1, read as the reverse complement.
TTTGGTAAATGTATTTTAGTAGAATTATCTGTTGGATTTAAAAACAATATTCTTAGGAGGGGTCCCCAGGTTTCACTGGACTGCTGAAGAGGTTCACAGCATACAAAAACTTTATGAAGCCCTGTCATAACCAGATCCCCAAAATGCCTATGGTCATGCTCCTTACATCTTGATGTGAGGTAAATGGTACAAGAGAGAGAATTAAGGTGGGGAGATACAAGGTTTTAACCAATTGCGATTTAAACATCTTATGTTTGCAAATTTACAAAAACATAGACTATGTTGCTCCGGTTCATGCAGAGATCTTGGAAGGGACTCATGCAACTGAGAGGCCCTGAAGCTTCATCTTTATTAGCTTTTAAGTCAATTCTTCTCTAGCAAGAACTCTATGTATTAAGGAGGCTCCCACATTTCCACTTAATATATTTACCTGCATGTCATCCAGTGACATTTGGTCACAACGCCAACAACCAACTGCAAGGGAAGAGCTTTTATTCTTGGTCAGAGTATGTCCCTCTAAAAGTTGAGTTTCTCTAAAGGAGGAGGAAAGGGGGATGTTGATCTTGGTGTAGACAAATATCTGCCACAAAAGTCAGTGCTTAATTTCCACAAATTAATTTCATGCATTCATTCTACACAAATGTACTGAAATTTTGCTCTTGGCCAAGCACTGTTCTTACATTTTTATTGAATATCTACCATCATTGTACTAGGAATTGGTACAATGCTATTCCTAATAAAATTGCATTTTTTCCTATTAGCCTTTCAAAATCAATAAAGTATTCATAGCATTCATACATTTAAGTTAAAAATGAATTTTTTAAACTTCCGTTTGGCATTGTCATTTTTAATCATTGTTCTAAAGTCAGGGGAGGTGAATTAAGAATTTATTGGAACTATTTAGAACAAAATCTACTGAAGCTGCTGTGAAATTGGAAAGAGGTCAGAATTATACTTCCAAAATAGAAATAACAGAGCACAAGGACCCATTGTATGTACTTGATTAGGAAGAAGAATATGGAAAAGATGATTTCTTTATATTTGACTATTGATAAATGTTGATATAAGAAGACTTAAATATGAGGTTATAGCATGTCAGTTTAAGAAGGAAAAGAATAAAGATTAAATGAATAAATTATTTAAGCAATGTAAAAGTTCTTAATCTCAGTGCCTGGAAGAGTGTGAACTTAATGAAAATATAATCTGATATTATTTTCATTGAAGGGATATAAATTAGTATACTACTTCAAATTTATGAAACAAGTCAGTTAATATTAAACTGAAGTCAAAGTTTCCTTTGATAGAATCATTATGGTAAAAAGAAAAAAGAAGCAAGAATTTCTCAGAGGAGAAATACTCATTTGGTTTTTTTCCTTTTAAAATTTTTTTTAAAGAACCTTTAGATTGCTTAAATGTTATATGAAAAATATAGGGGATTTCCATGTAACCCACTCCTCTCCCTCTCACACTTTTCCCTATTAACATCTTTTATTAGTTTGGTATATTTGTTACAACTGATGAATATATATTGAAACATTGCTACTAACCATGTTCTACAGTTTACATTATAGTTTATGCTTTGCACCGCACAATTTTATAGGTTTTGACAAAATATATAATGGCCTGTATCCGTCATTGCAATGTCATGCAGGACAATTCCAATGTCCAAAAATGCCCTATGTTACACTTATGCTTCCCTCTCCTCCCTTCCGAACCTCTGGTGGCCACTGCCTTTTATAACAATGATACAAGTTCTTCCACTGCTAGAATAATAATAAATCTACTTTAGTCCATAGTTACGTTCCCACCTTATGTTTGTTCATTCCTCAAGCCTGAGGATTTGGGGATGGTGATGCCCACTCTGTTTCTGAATTTAGAGGCGCTTAGATCCCATGGGGCAGACAGATGGCACTGTCTTGCTTTTAGTTGTAGATACTCTGTTTTGGGATGGGCATTGTCTATCATCATCCTTTTGTTAGTTGTCCTGGGCAAGTCCAATGACAACTCTGCTGAGATTCGGGGCTCAACAGGCAAATGAACAGGCCAAAGTTTTAAGTCTGTGAGACATATATTTAATGAGTAGTCAAGATCAATTACCTCAGCCAGTATAGTAATTCCCTTCTTTGCCTACTGATTCAGAGGCATGAGGACCCTAAAGTGCCTGGGTGTCAGTCTTAACTACTAGGTCAATGGAATCATTGTTGAGGAAGCACTCATCCTATTGAAACTACGACCTATATCAACAGAACTTAAGATTGCAGTGACAGGAAGCAAAAATTTTTCTTGAGGAACACTAGGGATAATAGTGACATGGTGAGGCCAGTGAAGTCCATGAGTATGTGCCCATTCCCACATTTCATTTGCCATGAAGTGGGTTTCTTGATCAGAAGCAAAGCTGTGTGGAATACCCTGATGGTGGATAAGGCATTCTATAAGTCCATGGATGGTAGTTTTGGGAGAAGCATTGCAAGCAGGGAAGACAAACCCATATGTGGAGTATGTGTCTATTCCATTTTGAACAAATCAATGTCCCTTCCATGATGGAAGTGGTCTAATATCACACCTGCCACCATGTAGCAGACTGATCACCTCAGGGAATTTTGAATTTAAAGTAACATATCTTTTCTGTAAGATTTTCTTAGGGAGAAATGATACAGTCCTTTATAGTGATTAAGACTTTTGCCTGTCTTGTTCTATAAACCCTAAATATATGAAAACTGGTGTTTTGGTTTGAGAGAAGAGAAGATGGTGAACAAGTAAAAACAAAGGTGATGTAGGAGACAGATGAATACATATTATTCTCCTCAAAAAGCTATGAATGGTGGAGGGAATTAAGAAACATAGTTTTGTCAATTCAGCTAAACAAAATTCCTTCTAGCAAGAGGACAAAGAAAGGGGTTTCATATTGAGCTATCACTGAACAGAGTTGAGGCAATGGGAATAGAATTAAATAAAGCTCTATATCAGCTAAATTTGTTTCCCCACATGGGTTTAAAGAGCATGGAAACATAGAGATTTAGAGAAATAAGAGTTCAGACCAATTGTATAAGATAGAGACTTAACTGCAATCCAGTAAAAATACTGAAACTACTCAAGAATATATAATTATTGGAAAGTTCAGGTATGAAAAAGTATGCTTATTATAATGATATAAAATATATTTTCTGTATAATAGCTACAGCTACACAGTAGTTCAGACTTCCTCAGAAAAAAGAATAAATTACACCAATCAGGTCCAGAAAAAAATGCAGTTATAAAATAGGAATATCATTAGGATTTGTCCTATGGCAATAAATCATTTTAATAAGACTGCTGTTAAAAATGCAGAATAAATATCATAAGTTTTTTGTTTTTACCCCTGTGAGTTGTTGAAACAAACCTCTTCTATGAACTAGATTTAAATGGATTCTAAATTATTGAAATACTAGAATTTTTTATACTGGAGGTTAAGAATTTTAACTACATACACGTGAGTAAAATGAGTGTTATTAATAAAGTCAACACAAATACAAATACTCAGGTATTTGCTCTTAGTTTTATTAAACATAATCAATCATAGGATACATTTACAAGCAGTCTAAGCAAAACCAAAATGCTTCTGAATTCTGCAAAATTCTTCTACATGCATTGTTTACTCAGATAAACATCAAAATTCAAGCCTATAAAAATGATAATGGTAATCTTACTTACTAGATAATAATAATGAAATGGTAGAGAAAAGATAATATCTAATTTATTAAATAAAAAATTTATTCATACAAAAATTATGTTAATCACAATATACATTTTATACTTTCAGCAAAGAGGAATAAACACACGACAAATGAAACCATTGTACAGTTTATTTGAGTAACAAAACTCTTCTTGTTTACGTTGACAGGTGTTCTTGACTCAAACCATATCTGAAATTGCATTATAAGAAGAAGACATCTTAAACCAAGAAAGTGATGAATATATTTTATTACTGAAATATATACATTTTCAGTGCCATCTATTGGTAGAAAGAAAAGATTTACATAGAATTATTAAGTTTACATATTTGTAGTAATGGATAACATATAAAATAGTGAACAAAATGCACCTAAAAAGTATGAACTATTTTGTAATAGTTTGATGAAATAATATTAGATTTGATCATTGACTTATGAAATATTAGAAATTATTGGCAATTTAAACAGTTGACAGTAAAGAAAATAATTTTTACATAAGGGGTTTTAAAAGACATTATTGTAATTTTTGTGGTTTTCACATCTTTGCATTGAGAAGTCTAATTCAAAATTTAGGGATAAATTTGGTTTGTTTTAATCTTTTTGGAAGAAAATATAACTACTGCTTTCTTCCACCTCCATTCATTTTCTAAAATGACTAAAATATTATACTTCTCTGTCAAATATTATACAGACATAGAGACTGGAACAATTCAAATAAAGAAAAACCTTTGCCTAAATATTTGAAGATCCAAGGAGAAATTCCTGGAAAATTTGAACTTTTAGTGACAGTTTATTATTTATAACATATCAACAAAATACTATTTATCATACTATTATATGGAATCCAGTTGCATCATTTGGTAAAAACTTTTAACTTTATTACAATCTTATTTTAAAAATTAAAAGATACCTAATGCACAGAATAAGACCTGAAATTAAATGCAACAGTACGTTATTGATAATAACACTTGGCAAGTAGTTATGGGGTGTCTTCTTTTTTTTCTCCTTTTGATATTTTTATAATTTTTCAAGATTCATATTCTGGTTACAAAGTTGAAGTAAAACAATATTATTCAAATTAACTAGTAAACCTGCAATAATTCAATAAAATAGGTGTAATATCTAATAGTGAAAATATATGTTGCATCTTGCAAATTAAACAACACTATTAAGACTTTTTTTTTTCTTCTTGCTAGTCGATTTTTAAGAGGGAGTATAGAATTATAGATTCCATATAGCTAATGACCCAGATGACCCCGTGATTTATAACACTTGTTTTGTTCATTTAATTAATAGAAGAGAAAGTCTTCATCTTTACCCCACCTCTACCTAGATTGGAAAGAATTTTGATGCTGAATGACGGGTGGTTTTTCAACTGTGCTTCTTCGAGGCTTAATGAGTACTCAAGGGACAATGGGAAGCAGGAATTGAAGAGAGGTTGGAGCAGGTGGGGATCTGGAAACCCCATCACTGCCTCTACTTGTCCTTGTTCAACAGCGGTAGTTCTCACCATTGATGAAAATCTCCCATATGGTGTGCAGACCCAAGGGAAATATTTTGGTAGAGTCATGTCTATTAAAACAGTTTGATTTAAACTATTAACTCATTTAAAGAAGATTTAGAGTAATGGGTGGAAAAGAGGTACTTATGGATTTATTTTCTACTTAGTGAATATGAAAATTCTTAATAATATTCAGGCACCCTCTCTGACCATGTCTAGTAACCATATTTTCATGTTTATTATCACTGTCTGCATAATTCCTGGCTAATTTCATATCTCCAAGAATGAAACAAAACATGCAATTATGTTATTACTCATAATGCCATGACTTGTCAGAACCAATTTGTATTAAACAATTGCATCTTCTTGCCTCTGCAGTTCCCTAATGCCATTTATTTAATGCTGATTACTTCATTACTCATAACACTGCATTATCCATCAAGCCAACTCTTACTATTGGCATCTGTCTAATGACTCTTTCAAATTTGTTATTGTGCTTCATTGTCGATTGCAGAAAAATGTGAATGATAATTTATTTCCTGGTCATATTAAATTTATTATTTGAAATATAATATTATAAACATTAAACAGCACACCATTCAACCATGTATTCTCTTGAATTCTTGAGGCCATATTCAGTGCATTCCTAGGATATGATCTGTTCATGTTGACTGCACTCCTGATTTCCACACCACATCACCAACAACAGCCATCCGTTTCTTTGTGCTTACACACCCTCCAAACCATTGCAGTCAATCCAACCTTTCATGGGTTCCATACCAAGTATCAGCCAGTCCTTCTGGAATGGCTGCATCTATCTTCTCTGAGGGTTTCAAATCCTATGCATCAATGGTACCTTCTTTCCTTGCAGGGGAGTTATTGAAAATCCTCAAAGAAGAAAGGTTCAGTTATTTCTGGATAGATTAACCACATGACTGATACCTGGTATGGAGGAGTCCATGGAGAGGTTAGGGTGACTCTCCTGGATGGGAAGGGGTAACTGGCAGAAGGTAAAGCATGCCTGCTGCCCTGTGGCTCAAGCTTAAGAATTGACACAGGACCATGAATGCATTCAAGATTAACCCCAAATCAACGTGCCATTATGATAGCCTGATCTCATGTAATACTGTAAAATAAATTCCATGCCAGCTAGGAGAAGCAATTGGCTTAAGACTGTACCCTTCTGAGACCCAGCTCTAACCAAGAGGCTCTAGGTAGATTCCTTAGAGGTGAGTCTTGGAGTGCCTCAGGCATTGGCCAATAGCACTCTGTAGGGACTGAAATGGGAAACAAGTGTCATGTGGATGTCAGTCAGACCTAAGGGCATCTTGCCCTTATGACATTGTCACCCGGCTTGTTCCAGTCAATAATGTGAACCCGGAGGAGGTTCAAGCCCAGTTCTTAGCACAGTATGGATTGTCTCATTCAAGTAGATATGGTAGAGGCTTTTCCATCAACTCCGTACTACCAGCATGATTCTGCATATAAATGGCACTACATTTCAGAGGTCATACATGGATATGCCTCCAGGAAACTCCACCAGGATTAAGCCTAGACCAACTTTTTTTTCTTTCTTCCATCTAAATGTTTCCTATCTAATTTGTTAGGAACAGGGGAAACTGTCTCTTCTTTTATTTCATTATAATTTCATTACTTCTATGTTCTGCTCCATCTCTTGATAAATCATAGATAGCATTTATAAAATGAAAAGTTTTGACTTTCAAGTATATATATAGTTATATAATTTATTTGCACATATATTTGAAAGTAAATGTGTCAAAATTTTTAATATTTAGTATAATGTATAACATTTAATACAGATATAAATGCCTATTTCACAAGTCTACTTTGGGAATCATAAACTGGACATTGATCCTGTTGTTCTCTAACAATCCTAATTTTTCTGAAAGATGTGGAAGTTTCTGGCAGATGAAGAAAGGGTCATGAACAATAAAGTAAACACGAGAAAAACCCGATTACCAATATTCCAACATTAATAATTTACAACATTATCTTGCCAGGATTGTTTTACCATTGAACTTCCACAAAATTATATTTGAACAACCACTGTTCTAGATTGTTTATTTTTTTCCACACTGTGTCCATGGAAATTTTGAATTAATTCTTCTTTTAAGAATTCTGCAAGATAGATATTATGATATCCATTAAACCAATGATGAGTTATTTAATTTTGTGGTGGCAGTATATTGGAAAGGTTAAAGTGACATGAACTTATATCTCAGCTCTGCCACATGGCTACCTCATCTATCACATACAAATTTCATAATGAGATTTTTGTAGAAATTAAACAAGATAAGACATGTAAGTCATTTAGCAATGAATGGCAGATATTGAGTAATCAATATAAGTGAAGCATCTTTGAATTTCTGAATTATATATACATAGAGTAATAGAACATAGAATAAATCCACATTTTCTAGTATCATGCATCCCTTGAAACAGTAGAGGCCATGTTAGACCAGCAAATGCAACAGAGTTGAGAGGATAAAAGGATATATGAATTTTTCCTAAATGAGTAATATTTAAAGAGTATATGATATCTGCTCATTGATAATGGTGGTTACTTGGATATGTTGAGAGTAGAAATGGAAATTGAGAGATAGCTATAGAAATCCATAGGATCTAGACAGAATTTGCTTAACTCTAGTTTTGTTTTGTTTTGTTTTTTTCTTTTAAGCCCCCTTATTTTTTTTCCTTCTGCTTGTCCTTATATTGGATCATAGGAACTATGATATTAGAGAGGGAAGAGATAGAGAAGGTAGAACTCTCCTGGTTCTTTATTTTCTAACCTTGCCACCTTGACATCAAGACCTAATTTATAGCATGAAAAGCAAAAACAAAACACCCCACAAATCCACAATATAAATGATAAGCCCACATAGTGATTGCTAAACTATACATATTTTTAAAAGGAGTCTCATGAATTATTCATTTGTGGATATTTCTATAGCAATTTATATTTGTTTTTAAAAGTATGCAGAAAAAGAGGACACATATGTTCAAAAAGGCAATCACCAGAAAAAGACCTTCTGATTGTTAATTTACTTTAAGAATTTTACTTCACTGCAAGCTCTTTGACATAAAGAAGTGGACTTTATGGGCAGAAGGAGGCCTAGAGTTTTACATAATTTTATATTTATATAGACTATTCAAATGCTTATGGGGAAGGAAATCCTCTTACACAACTCTCCTCCATATTTACATTAATTTCAAAATTTATCTTAACACTGGGGAAAGAGTGTTGAGTTGTGCATTCTGTAAAGTAAAGATAAAACGTGGATGCAATTCTTATTTTATCTCACAGTAGACATTTTCATGTGATGAACAGTTATTTATCCAAACCGTCTCTTGATAGCTCATCCTTGACTTACATATACGAAACAGCTTTACTTTTGCATGCAAATGGATATTCACAGAGCTCGGTCTTTATTAAAGATGGTTTGCATTTTATTGTATGTCTGTGGGACAAAATATGTGGAGTCTAGCTTGACAAATGTTCTTTACTGCAAATTAGTGTATGTGGTATGTGCACGTATATTCTCTTTTACTTCACACTCTTAGTGAGATGGGAGGCTGCACTTACATTGAGCTTTGGTCTTCTGGAAATTCTTCTGTGAGGATCACAAGCCATCTATCATCTGTCATAGCCAAAACGTCCATCAGATCATGCCAGAAATTACTAGGTCAAAGCAGGGAAGCACAGTAGAATAGAGATTTAGATTTGTGACATGAGTTCACAACATGATTTGAATAGATAACTAACCTTATAGAGTGATGATGAGAGCAGAGAAAACAGTGCCTTAATTTGCCTGTGATTATATCTTAAAAAAAAAAAGAGTAAATCAATGTGACTTCCAATTTTTAAAAATTGTGCCCATGGATGCTTTTTGGTTCATATTGTGATAAATTTACAAATAAATATTGATGTTAAGAAGGCAGTATAATATGTAATGTATATGAATATAGACATGAAATTAAACTTGTGAAATTTTATTGAAAGACATTAAAAATGACAGATAAATTGAAAGACATATGCTAATGGAAGAAAACTCAAAATAATAAAAATGCAAATTCTCCATTAATTGATCAATAGATTAAATAAATTTCTTATAAATTAAGGGGAGAAATCCAAATGTCTAAGTACAGAAGAATAGTTTGATATATTGTGATATATTCATAAAATGGAATACTATGGAGCTGCTGCAATGAGTGAACTTCTGTCATACACATGAACACAGATGAAATAAAATAACATCAAACAAATGAATCAAATTAGAAAATGATGTCTGATTTTATTTGTATAATGAAAAAACTAAACAACAGATTGTTTAGAAATATATACATAGAACCTTTAAAAGAGCAGGGAAATAATATATACAAAATTCAGGTATAAGTCTTATCAATTTCCTAAACAGTTTATAGGCTTTTAAAATTCTCTTTTGTACACATGGGATGCTTCACACATGAACACACACACACATGCACATTTTAAAAACTGGTGTGTTGGAAAAATAAGGGGACAATGTTATGGCAACTAAAGGAAGAAAACATAATATCTCTTATGGCACAAACATGAAAGCCAGGGCACGGCTTTCCCTAGGCATTATTGCCAAGGACCAATTCCAAAATTACAGCAGTTGGGCTAGGTAAGAACCTTTTAAAATGTCCATTATATGCCTCTGATCATAAAAATCACATTTTCATGGAAATTTTTCATTTTATCTACAATGCCAAAAGTCTGGCTTACTTTATTAGAATGAATGAATTATAATTATATCATTTCTAGAATAATAGAAACTGATTTCATTTAGAATTAAAAACCATTCACTAACAACTTATAGTGTCAAGAGATTCACAGGAAAATCCAAAAGACAAAATTGGAGAAGGAAACAATTCACACACTATAATGAAGAATGATTCAAGATACGAGGGCAAAGGTTACTATGCTGCAACTACTGCTGATCTCAGTCACTAGGATTGGGGACATTTGATTAATTCATGTATCTAGTCACTGATTCATTCACTCAATAAACCTGTATTAGACCCATACAGTGTTAAGGGAGGAAGGACCATCTTATATCATAAGGTGAATTACACAATTAGGTAAGGCCGCCACAATTTTCCATTTATATAGTCCTGTGTGTGTGAGTGTGTGTGTGTGTTTGTGCATGCGTGTATGGTTCTTGCTTTTTTTAAGCACAGTATAATAACGGAGTAGCCATCCTTTAAACTTTCCTCTCTTTAACCCAGCACTATCTTCTAATTAAATCTCAAGTCATTGTAGTAGCCCTGGACATATGTTACTCTGATCTTCCTTACGAGAAAGAAATTCCAGAGAAGCTGGAAGGAGTGCAGTTAGCTAAAACCTACAGCTGCAGCACCTTCAGCATCTATTTCTGTTCTCCTGCCCAGTCTTCATTTTCCTGGAGAGCTCAAACCAGTGAGTCATATGGTGAGGTAATAGGGTCAGGCCACTTCTTCCCAGTGTAAGATTGTTCTAATGGGACATCTCTGCTCCTAAGATCCCCATTGGGTTGGCAAAGACTTGCAGATTTGCATCACTGTCTGATGCTTGCACTGCCAAGTTCTGCTTCCTTTCCATTTTCCTTTCACAGATGTCAGAGATGCTTTATGATCTGAAGGCTTTTCCTACCCAGTTCTGATCTCTCCCCTCTCCCTTGTCTCTTTCATAAGTGCTTGCTCTCCTAACTCCATCTCAGAGTGTGATTCCCAGAGGAACCAGCTCATATACCATCCACTTTGTTTTATTGTATCCAAGCTGAGCTCCTCTTTTAAGTAGACTTTGTATAAAGACTTAAAACTGATCCACCTATGTTTACTCTCTGCCATTCCGTCTTAAAGTGTTTCCCACATAGCAGCAGAAAGATCTTTAAAACACATGGCTATCGGCTCATGCAAAGCCTATAATTCTTCAATTACTTTCTTCTTTTTTTTAGAATAAAATGTTAAATCATAATACAGATCATATCGTCCTGCATGAACTGGCCCATGCATGTTTCAGAAGACCTTCAGCACTCTGTTCTTCATTCTGTTCTTCCCTTGTGTCTTCCTTTCATTCTTTGAAAATGCCAGATTTCAGATCATTTTAGGAACTTAATAGAGGCTAATTCTTACTGTGAATGTCTTTTCCCTCCTCTTTCTCTTCACTTAGCAAATTTAATTCATCCTTCCAGGTTCATTTTGAGTGATTAAAAAACAAAATAAAACAGCAACAAAAATTGTTAGATCCCCCTTTTTCTTATAGAACTTTGCAATTATTGTAACTATATCATAATGATGTCTAAATGATTAATTTTCTAATTATTCTCCTAAGTTTCTCATTTCGGTTATAATATAAATTTTCTGAGGGCAGGTACCTGACTTTTTTCATTTTTTATTTTTACATTTTGAACTCTTAATTTATTTCCCATTTTATACACTGACATTTTTTCTACATATAGATTACAAATAATAATCTTTTGCTTTATCTCCCAAGTCTCAATATCAGAAAGTCACCTGTTTTACTTTTGCTACATTTTTATCCTTTAGAGTTGTATATGCTTATTGAGTCTGGTATACTTCAGTAAACTTGTCAATGTAAAAACATTAAAGAATTAAGGACAAATAAGAGAGTCATTACTTCACTGATCTTAATCAGCAGTAATTCTGCCTGATAAACTCTTTTCATCTTTAAACAGCACCTGAAAGAAAAGTGAAATTAGGGGAAACCTATGCTACTTTACTAGACATTCTGTACTTTTAATAGTTCAACAGTGGTAAAATTGATTAGAGTAAATTAATAGGCTAACATTTAAAAATGTATACTTTAATAATTATAAAGCTTATAAATACTTAGGTAAGCTTGTGGAGAAGCTGACCAAGATAATTAAATTGGGAGATACAAGTGTCCATCTAAATTTTCTTTCATTTTTCAACACAATACTTTATTAAAGTTGTTTAATGTGCAATAGCTCATTTTATCATTTGGAAGTCTCTTTATTGTAAAGATAATTCTTCTGATTATAAATAGCAGCCTTGCCAGTGATTATTCTGGACTTTCATGTTGGATAAATTAGATTTCTTCTTGAAATATAAGTTTTCTTCTGTATTTCTGAGGTAATAAATTTACTAGTTCTGAAGTATCTGGAGAACCCTGATGCAGCAGCAAATCTGGTGATTTACTTCCCAGAGAATACTGTGAAATTGCAGTAGAGTGATATGGTTTTTTGCTGATCTCAAAGCTTCTGATACATTGAGTTTAGGGTTTTCTCTTCTATCAGGAACCCTATTAATGGCTTATGTGGCTTGACTACCTGAACAACTATGCTAGCAGATGCCATCTTGCTGCCCATTATGACCCCCAACTCACCTTTTTAATCAACTCATCACCAATGCCTACTATAGTGCTTTGTGAATATCTCTTCAATAAATTATATTTTAATAAATAAGTAAATAAATAGAAGTAGTAGAACCTAATTTCTGTTGATACTTTAACCAAATTTGTCTAACTTTCTCAACTTCCAACATTTTGCAGGCCATATTTTTAGGAAAAACTGTAATTCTATATCAGTAAAAGAACAGTGCACTAAAACTGGCCAATTTGAGGAGAATTCATGGAAGGACACTTTCAAATGGGTGGACAGGGTTTAGGAAAATCAACTTGCAATAATGCAGTACCTTGGGGTTAGGTATAGGGGAAACCATGATCATTCCAAGTCAGGACGGACATATGAAAGGAACTATTTCCAGAACCCAGAGAGAAAAGCTGGATGGAGAAATCTGCTCTATCAAAGCTGTGGCCTTGGGTGGAAGAGTGCAGTTAACTCATTGTGACTCAGGAACCAGAGGATATCTGAAAAAGGTATCACACCTCACTTTCCTTCCAACTGTCCAATCTCCTGTATATGCCTTCCATTGATCAAACACAGCAGAAAACCTGATGACAAGGAGCCCTGTAAATATGCCTTCCTCTCCTCAGGGCACTGAGTAGGAAGAGAAGGTGGAAAGTGTACCCAGGATTGAAAATGGAAAGTGTGCAACACAGACACTACCTCCTGTTAAAGCATATACACATGTATTCTCTATTGAATATAATGTTTATTAATTTTTTACTTTTATTGCTTTACCTAGGTACTTCATGTAATTGAAATACAAATTCTTTTCCACTTCTATTTCAAGAAAAAACTATATCACAGTAATTCATGAAGTTACTGTAGTAACACTGGCTGTTTTTCAAGTCAGCAAAGGGAAGGAGATAAATAAAAATTCTCAGTGTGAATATAGATAAATAATTCTGATTTTACTTATTACCCAATCTGTGTACCCAGAAATAAAAATGTGATAAAAATACATTTGGAAGTGTTTGAAGATATTTATTTGACTTGAAAGCAAGCATAACTACTTTTTTATTTTAAAAAAAGTTTTTATCCTTTTAACATAAGGAAAAATGATATGGTTAACAAATGTCAAATGTAGAAGGAGCAAACCTAAATGATTCTTGAGAGTTAAAAAGTAAAAATAATTGTCCTCAGTCCTCATTTGTATACAAAAGTAGCAATAGTTATTTCATTGTAACTTTTTCTCTATCTTTTCTTTTATATATTTTTTGACAGTCACCCCCTCCAATTCCCACTATGAAAATTTGGGGCCCCTTCAGATAGACCAGGAAATTTCAAATGGTTTTGACAATGATGCATTAAGAAATCTATTTTTATTCAGTACATACTTACACACACACACACATACACACAAAAAACAGGTTTCATGATCAATACCTATATTCACTGATAAAGTCAAATCCCCTTAATGGATTCTGTAACTTCTTTCAAAATAAATTTCAGATATCATAGCATAGCATATGGGGATTTTCTTCATTTCACTCTACCCTAAAATAGATCCTAATGGATTTCTTTTCTGGTTTCATTTCTTACTACTTCCTACATTCATCCTCTCTTCCAGCGACCCCATCTATTTGTATTTGCCAGATTCAGGCTATTATTTAAATGCCTTATTTTAAGTTTTGGCATGGATTCAATCAGGGAACTAGAGCAACTATAAGTGATACAGAATAAAGCACTTATTTTAAAGATTAGACTTACACCATTGTGGAAAAAGTTTGTGGATAAAAGCCCAGAAGGAGACGGTTGGAGCGTCAGAGAAAAGTCACTAACCAGGTACTGAGAAGGAAAATTTATGTCTATGGATGGTGTTGCCTCTTTATCTGGTGATGGTCATGAGGTGGCTCTAGGTCAGTAAACTAGGTAGTCAAAAACGTAAAGCTCTAAGTGAAACAGAATGTAAGGAAGAACAAATGAAACCCTTGAGAACAAACTGGAATCCCCAAAGACAAATTAAAACCTGCCTCTAACCCTAATGATTCAGGTAATATGCAGAAAAAGCCGGTCCTCTGAACTCCAGAGTTGTACAATCACCTGGTCCAGAACTTGGAGAAGCTGAAGGAAGAGATCTGATGGGAGCTGGGAAGCTGTGGGTCTGACAGCTGCTCCATTCCCATGAGACAAGCCACTGGATCAGCAACAATATACAGAGTCTAGTGGTTCTGCAGTACGTGGACTAATCTTCTACAAGTAATGGCTTCTGCTTCACTTGAGCCTCTGAATCTCACTTGGGTCTCTTGTGTTCAATCCTAATCAAGCAGGGGAGGGAATTCTGGTAAATTTAGCTCTAGTTTAGCTAAATTGGCACAGTACAAACCCCCATACTATATTTATGTTTTCTCTGCTTTCCACCAGGATAGCTACATCACATCAATTTTATCACTTAATCAAAGTAACACCTCCTCCCTCCAGAGAATTTTTTTCTAAATCTACATTTCAGTTTAATTGTCTCTTTCCAGAGATCTTGGAAGAAACTTTGAAAATGTTTACCACTGCATTTATTAATTTTAACATTTATAAATTATCTCTAATTTTACTTCCTTTACTCTCACTCCCTTAAACCTAGTACATAATATTGCTCAAAAATTATTTGTTGAAGTGATGCATGAGTATTTATTGCATCCTACTTTTTATGTTGGTTTATTTATCTGTGATCTCACTTATAAGTGTCTTGAGAGGCAGGGGTGAATGGTTTATTGGTGTCTGTTTTTTTCAGCATCTGCCAAATTCCAGAGACCCTTGAATGCAGTCCATTTTCATACAATGAATGACTTAATATACATCACTATGTTTCCTTTCAAAAGTTGAAGGAGTCTTCTCATAACAGATGTGTAAATTTTCGAGATGTTCACACTGAAAATTGGTAACAACATCAGAGGGCACCTAATAAGTATTGGTTAACAATGCTTTAGAGATTTATATTATCAATATGTGAATTATGCATGGCAAACCGGGTGCCAGAAATGTTCATGGTTAGGTATTTCATGAATGATGCAAGGAATTTTAATGCTTATGTGATTTGACTAGTCAGAAACCCAAGTCATTGATTATCTTTATAATCCCCACACTGAATGACTCTAACTCATGCATAGAGGCAGCTACAGTTGCTGTCACAAAATATGATCAGTCATTTAGGAATTAATTTCAGTTAAATGTTCACAGATAAATTAGATCTCTTTTGCCATTTGGGTATCTGCTTTGCCTCATCACTTTTATGACTTCTCTTATCTTTTAGTGAGGCATGTAAGCTCTCTGCTTACAAATTCAACTGAGTAAAACAGACCATTTGAGACACACTCACATGTTCACATTTTAGGTGGAAAAAAAAAATCACTAAACTGCTCACTAGTTGAATGCAATTTAGCACCAAGCAATTTTACTAGACAACACATTTACTCAGTCTAATGCACTGTGCTCTGATTTCTAACAGGAGCCAGCTGATTTTCACAGCAAATAACAACTTACATATAAAAATCAATCCATTTTATTTGACTCAATTGCAAAACACCTTACAAGTGTTTGTGTTTTAACTTTTTAAAAACATAGTATCCTAAAATTTCAGTTTAATTTGTTCTGTGAAATATTTTAAGACTGTTCTTCCTCTCATTCTCTTCTTTCCAGGATTCCCTTGTCCATTTTCTGCCTCCTCATATCCCCTCTTATTTTGAACTTTTCTGTTTATACTTCTAATCTTAAATCATATTTAGGACTTTTAAAAGAAAAAGTTATGTATCTTTTACTTCTGCTTATTGCAGACTCAATTTTATCAGACCAATCTCCTTCTGAGAGCAGTAGCTATAACAAATGTATGAAATACAAAAACAAAACAAAGCAAAAATGACTACAAAAAAAAAAAAAAAAAAA
>JAQZBX010010901.1:0-24873 GCA_029593785.1 Cabassous unicinctus | reverse complement strand
AAAAAATGGCATTCAAGACAACCAATGTAGCTAGTACTTGGCAGCCAAGAAATCAGGAGGAAAAGAAATCACATTCTGATCTACTTCTCTTCTCACTTGTTCCTAAAATTAATTAAAGGAGAGGTCAGGAAGCCAAGAATAAATTGAGAACAGAGAAGTCAAAAGCTAGTTTCTTAAACTTACGCCAAAGCACGAGCAACAAAAGTAAAAATAGACAAATGGGACCTCATCAAAATTTAACACTTTTGTACCTCAAAGGACTTTGTCAAAAGGATTAAAAGGCAGCTGATTCAATGGGAGAAAATATTTGGCAATCACATATCTGATAAATGTTTAATATCCATGATATACAAAGAGATCATACAATTCAACAATAAAAAGACAAACTACCCAATTAAAAAATGGGCAAAAGACATGAAAAGAACATTGTCCAAACAAGAAATACAAATGGTGAAGAAACACATGAAAAAATGTTCAGCATCACTAGTGATTAGGGAAATACAAATCAAAACTACAATGAGATATCATTTCACACCTATTAGACTGGCTGCTATTAAAAAGTTGGAAAACCATAAATGTTGGAAAGGATGTGGAGAGATAGGAACACTTACTCACTGTTGGTGGGAATGTAGAATGGTACAGCTACTCTGGAGGACTGTTTGGCAGTTCCTAAGGAAGTTGAATATAGACTTGCCATGTGACCCGGCAATGCCATTACTAGATATATACCTAGAAGAACCGAGAGCAGAGACACAAACAGATATCTGCGCACCTATGTTCATAGCAGTATTATTCATGATTGCCAAATGCTGGAAACAGCCCAGGTGTCCATGATGGAATATTATACAGCAATAAGAAGAAATGAAGTCATGAAGCATATGTTAACATGGAGGAAACTGGAGAATATTATGTTGAGTGAAGCAAGCCAGACACAAAAGGATAAATACTGTATGATTGCGCTATTATGAACTGAATGTATTGTGTGAATTCATGGAGTTAATAATTAGAATATAGGTCACCAGAAAATAGAATGAGGGTAGAGAATGGAAAGCTGAGGGTTAATCTGTGCTGAATCAGTAAAAACGTTGTTTGTAAATCTTTGGAAATGAATGGAAACGGTGAAAACATATTATAGTGTTTGTAACTAGGAGAACTATTATATGGGTCTGACAGTGGTTTAAAGGAAAAGTCTAAGCATGTATATTACTAGAAGGAAAGCTAAAAACGGTAACCTGGGACTATAAGAGAGTAAAAGCTCATGTAAAACACGAATATGGGGGATATTGCATATATAAGACTATTTTTACAAAATATAAATACAAATATACTAGAGAGAAGGAAAAAGAATAGTAGCTATGTACAGCAGGGGAAGCATAGAGAAATTGAGAGGTGATGAGTTTTTTTGTTTTATTATTATTATTATTAGAATAATGAAAGTTCCTTCATAATGATTGAAGTGATGAATGCACAAATATGTGATTACACCGAATGTCATTCATTTTACACCTTTGATGGATTTATGCTTTATTAATATGTATCAATAAAATAGATTTGTTTTTAAAAAAAAAGCTAAGGAGAACTCTTGACAGTCATGCAGTGCTAGAGAGACACAATTTTGAATTCAGAGCCAAACAAGGAGAACAGGCTTTATAACCACCCATGATTTCTTTTGCAACCCCTGAAAGAGACACTGTAAAAACAGAAGTAAACTGGAACTTGATAAGACCTCAATAATAGAATATCCTGTCTCAAATCACTTTATCCCAGACTGGTGTAAGGTAACCTGCCCTAACTGATTAATCTCTCTGGGGAAGACTTTTATCATCTAGACTTACTGTAATGCTTTCCTATACAATGATCAAAAATCGCCAGGCATGCCTGAAAACACCAAAAAGAAAAAGTAAAATTTAGACAATAAAAAAGCAAGCAAACAGGTAATCCAGATATGAAAGTTTTCAGACATAAACATTTAAATAATTCTGATTTATATGTTTAAGAAAATAGAGATAATATTGATAATTTCACCAGAACAATAGAATGTATATTTAGGCTGAAATGGAAATTTTAAAATTAAAAAGTGCAATGGAGGACATAAAGAGCTATAAAGATGGGTTTACTGTTGATTAACCAGAACAGAAGGGAAGATTAGTGAACTGAAAGATAGGGTGGTAGAAAATACCCAGACTGAAGCATGAAAATAAGAAGATGAGGAAAAAATATGAGAGTGCAATAGCTATGTGGAAATTAAGGAAATATCTAATATGTCTTATCTGGAAGTCCAAGAAGAAGCAGAGAGCAAAAATAGAACAGAAACAATATTTAAAACGATACAGTCATAGAATTTTCCAAAACTTTCAAAAGCTCTAAACAGAGATTGATTTCAGAACTCTTTCAGGTATGTGCCATATATTCTCTGCAGCACTCTCCTTCTACATTTCTATCTTCATCTCTGTGATTCCTTATCTATCTTCTGGGATCTTCTTTCCAACCACATATGCTGTGTCAATTCATAGATAATATATATAGTTTGACACAAGGGACCAACAATACTTGTGGCTGCTACTCACTGTGGACAAGAATAACTGCTTTAAGATAAGGCATAAAATCCCCTTTATGTAGCTAATTATATAATAATCCACTGTGACACAGAGGGAGGGGGAAAGTTGGTTCCTAACCTATGATAGTAATTAGCTTTTATTCATGAGAATAAGAATTTATAGCAGCTCTTAACACCTGTCTGAAGCCAGTGGGAAAGAATCACTTTAATAGCTACTGTACCGGAAATTTGTCTGAGAAATCAGACACTTGGCTCTGTGTATACGTCTTTGTTAATGTTGTGTATGTGTGAAGTGTATTATTTTGACTCATAGCTTTTTGTTCTTTATTAATGTACTTGTCCTGACTTTGTTAAGAATTTGTGTACTTAAAATGAAAGAGAAAAAAATGGATCCCTCAGAGACTTCGAGATTTTCCTTTATATATGACTGTCGTCAAATGAATCTGACATTTGAAATATAATTTCAACAACCTGATTTTGGATGTATTTGTACCTTGTTCCATTTGACTTTTCAAGATCAGTCGATGTTAATAAGCAAATGTATTTGTATGATAGTGCTGAAAAAACAAGCCATGCTTTTGAAGGCTCCTTATAACTTACAGCTATTCACCCTTAGCCAAGTGCTCTGAATTGGTAATCTCTCTGCTGAATCACAGGATTGAAATATGGTCTATGTGGGACTTTCTTGGCAGCAGCTGTGTTCAGGTGGAAGACTCCATCTTTGACTAACAGAAGCTACTAACCCCCACAGAAAAAGGTGTGTGACAAAGCATAAGAGAATATTCTTTCAGAATCCACATAAAACACCTGCTCTAAGATTTTGCTGCCCTTTTAAATGAGGTCAGCTGTTTTGGCACAATCTGAACTATGCTTGTTTTTCAACGGTCACTCTCTGACACAGCAAGATGAATTATTCTACCCCGATAAGCACATTAAAGACAAACAAACAAACAAAAAAACCCTGCAATTCAGTTACATGCTCTGGAGTTTCTGTCCAGCCTCAGCATTAGAATTTGGAAATAATTTTAAAAATTTTTGGAGAGGAGATAACATAAAAAGAATCAAACAATTCTTGGCATTTTTGTCCTTTCAGTATTTAATAAAGGAAAATTAAAAAAAAAAACATTTCTTCTTTAAAAAACTTAGAATCTAATAGAGACACAATGCAAACAGATAATTGAAATATAGTTTAGTATAGTTCTATGGTACAGGCTAAGCAAATTGTGCTGTGGGAATATAGCAGGGACGTAGTGAGGATTCAGGGATGTGACAAATATATGGAATACTATATGATAAACTGGAGATAAATAAATGAAGAGGGTTGACAAATATCCCATGCAAGGGAACAACTTAAGAAAGGCTCAGAAGCAATGGAACATACCATCCTGGTTATAAGCAAATAGTTGGGCAAATACATAGAATGCAAGATTTGACAAGAGAAGAAGCTGTAAAAGTAGACATTTTTGGAACTAAGTGTTAATAATATACTAATTAATAGGGGTTTTATCTTAAAGGGAAAGTGTGACAACAGCATGCTTTGATTAGCATTTTGGAAAGAACATAAAGTTGACAACGTGAAAAATATATACCCATATTCACAACTCCACACATATAATTTTACATAATTAGGCTCAGTCAATTAAGCAGTGGCAGAACCAGGATTAAAACTAGAACAATCTTCCTGCATTTTATTTTGGATCATGCTTTTAACTCTTTGTGAGTGCTTTTAACTATTTTAATTAACCTCACCAGAATACAGCGGGTATAGAGTTCTCTTCATCTGGCAGTATTTTGAGTATTTTGAGAAAGTTAATAAGTTGGTGTTTTAAGCATATAGTAAATTTTAGAATACATTTTATTCAATATTCCCTCCCCTGAAATTTCAAAATTGCTTTTCAATTTTTCTCATTATACCATAGCCATTTCTTTAAATACTTTAGTCCTCTATGTTTCATCAATCAAGCAAAATGGCACATTTTAAAAATTTATTTCCGTTGAAAATACATAAACCTATCATACACACACACACACACACACACATTCCGTGTGGGCTTTTTTCATTTACTTGCATTTCTGATCTGTCTCATAGCTATGTAGCAGAATTATGATGTAATCTGTCTCCAATGGAGTTATGAGTTTAATACATCTCATTTGTTCATGGTGAACACTTTGTATATTATTTTTCCCTTCCCGTTCATTCTTTGAAAATCTTGTTTCCACACAGTAAACTTATTCACTGACAGCAAAAGTACAGATTGCCATTTAGAGCATTAATTGTGATTTTTGCCAAGGAAAAATATTATACACATGAGGCATTATACACAGTATTAAATGTGGAGGGTCTGAATCAAAATGGAATACATGCTCACATATCTTGGAAAGAAACAACTGATTCTCACATGTCCATGATGATGAGATCTCTAGGGACACAATTTCATATCAGGAAGAATGTCAGAGTGCCACTGTAGACTCCCAGGTCCTGGGTCTCCATGGAATATTCACAGTGTTTTACAAAACAATGTGAAAATACAGGAAAAACATTAATCAATATTTAATAATGAAGAACTTTGAATTATACTGGAAGTCACAACAGTCCTAGTATGTGAACATTATCTCCTTGGCTCATGTAGAAGCATGAAGATATGTATATACAGAGAACTGTAACTTGAGGTACAACAAAAGAATTATGGATTGGATTACAATTTGACTAACCACATCTTCATGCTAAATATTGATGCCGAGAAGAGGAGAGGTCTTCTTTTTTTCCAAAATTTAATTTCAATAATAAAATGTGATTGCCTGTGCCAGTTTAGACATCACCTGAGGCAGCTTCTCAGAGAGGTCCATAGCAGTAATGAGCCGTGAGACAACTGCCAGATGGTTTATGGGTTTATTCATTACAAAACACAACCACAGTTTATTAACAATAGAACACGAGAAAATTTTCATCTAGGCTAGTTGTCACTTCTCTATATACTCTGCTTTGGGATTCAAATATCCATTAGTTAATCAGGAAATTAAGTGATGGTGCCAATATTTCTCCTAATTAGATATTTTAAGTGGTGGACTTTGAGGTGTTGATATATGCATATTTTCAGCCAATCATTATAAATCTTCCACATGAATGAGCATGTCATTATCCTTAAAGTTATCATGCATTGCATATAATTAAAGCAGTAGGAGGGTTCTCGGGGAGAACAGGAGCAAAGAAAGAGTTTCGTGTATCCAAAGTCTGCTGCCTCAGAAGATTAATTCTTTTTTTTAATATATTTTTTTATTTTGTTAAAGATATTTAGATTACACAAATGTTACAGAAAAAATATAGGGATTCCTGTATGCTCCGCTCCCCACACCTCCTACACCCTCCCACATAAACAACATCCTTCATTAGTGTGGCACATTCATTGCAATTGATAAACACATCCTGGGGCATTGCCACTGAGCATGGACCATAGTTCACATTGTAGGTAACACTCTGTCCCACATGATTCTGCAGGCTATGAGAAGATATATAATGGCCTATATCTGTCAGTGCAATGCCATTCAGGACGATTCCCAAGTCCCGAAAAAGCCCCTGCATTACACTTGTCTTAATTATTTTTTAATTCGAGGAGTTTGGAACACTTGACAGCTGTAATTTTCTTACCCTCTCCAGGAGAGGATGGTTAACCTCAGGAACTGTATTCTCCACTAGTGAAAAAGGGAAAGGACATTCTGTGGTCTTCGAAGTATGCAGAAACATTGTCTTTCCTGCATTTCTCTTTCATGCTGCCCTTCAAACTTTCTAGCAAAGGATCAGTGGTACTCATTGCTTAAGGGGGATTTATTTTCCCTAGGATTGGGAGGCCATAAAAGAACAAAAGTTTTTAATGAATTAGTACTTGATAGAATTTTTAGATTATGCCAAACTCAGTGGAAATCCTCAATAAATGTTAAAGATAAAAGTAATTAGAATCTCTAAAACAGATTTCTTCAAACTCTTATGCATCCTGAAAGCTAAGGTGCTTTTGATTTGCAAGAATTTAGTTGACATTTTTATATGAAAATGCCATTTTGTTGGTTATAGTTTCATAAAAATGGTTTGAAAATGAAGAAGATTTTTTCATCCCATCAACACATTTTCTAAGAACCTACAGCATGCCTGTGCTACTGTGGGATATGTAACAGAAAACAAACAGACACAAAAACTCTTATATGGGAGTTCAGATGGTGGAGGGACTACAACAGTAAACAATGCGAGTTCAGATGGTGGAGGGACTACAACAGTAAACAATGCACACTATGTAACACATCTTGTGGCAATATTTACTTTGAAGAAAAATAATGGGAGTTGAGGTAGGCCTTTCTGAAAAGGTGGAATTCCAGCAGCAATCTAAAGGAAGTGAAGGAGCAAGTCTTGCAATTATTTGGGGGAATACTCTTCTAGTAACTGAAGTGGAGTCTCCTTGGCATATTTAAGTTGCAGCAAAAAGTCTTCTGTGAGTTCAGTAAGAAATGGGTAGAGTGTACAAGGTAGCCAGGGTAAGAGTATTGGTAAAGTATGGATTTTGACTTTTATTCCTAGTGAAATCTGAAGCCACTGGAGGGTTCTAAGTCAAGAGGTCACATGATTTGTCTTATGCTTTGAACAACAGGGCAGGGAATTGACTAGGGACCATTCTAGAAGCAGTTTAACACTTCAGAGAACTTTGTAGTGGTTCTGGCAGAACATAGTGGTGGCTTGGATCTGAATAGGGAGGGGAGAAGGTGAGAACTGACCAGATTTTGGATGCATTTAGAAAGAAAAGACAAAACAATTTGCTGATGAATTAGATGTAAGATGTGAAAAAAAAGAGAGGAGTATAAGATGAATCCAAGAATTTTGTCTTGAACAATTAAAAAAGTGAAAATACCATTTACTGAGAAGGGCAAGACTGGAGGCACATCTATCTTATTCATCACAAGAATGTTCATAAAATTTGAAAGATAATTGAAAGAAGAATGCCTACAATATTAGTTTTCTCCAATCACAGTTTAAGGAAGAAAAAATTCATTTTGCTCTGAAAAGAAAGAATTTATTTCCTCCAGAAACAGAGATGTAAGTGAGGATCAGGGTTAGACACTGGTGGATGTCTGTGAAAAGAGTCCCCATAATTGCTTCTCATGGGATAAGCTTGGGTAAATTCTAAAGTGGGTAAATTGTATCTAAAAATTCCTGTTTTCTAACTTGGAGGGATTCCAAATTCATAGAAAAGTCATGGATCCAGTATAGCACTATGGTAGTTTGTAGCTTTTGTGGACCCCAGAAAATCATCTTTTAAAACCAATCCATTCCTGTGCTTGTAAACCTGTTGTAGGTGGGAGCTCTTGATTAAGTGACTTCAGTTGAGGGCATTTGATTAGCTTGTGTGACCCAGAGTAGGTCTTAATCCTCTTATTGGAGTCCTTTATAAACAGAGGAATAAAAATGTGCACACACAGAAAGAAAGCCACAGAGATGGAGAGGAACACGGAAGCTGACAGAGATGGTCCCCAGAGCCAGAAGCTGAGTGGAAGCCACTTTAGCCAGAAACTGAAAGCAACAAGGCTTGGAGGAGATGAGAGACAGGGACCTATGCTGCCATTGTGCCCTGCCATATGCCTGATTGGCCACAGCTGCAGCTGGGGGAAAATGATCTCCTGATGGTGCCTTTATTTGGACATTTTCATGGCCTCCTTACTGTAAGCTTTTTACCCAATAAATTTCCATTTTAAAAGTCAACCCGTATCTGATATATTGCTCCCAACAGCATTTAGCAAACTAAAACAGGCACTAAAGTGGGAGAAGAACCACAGTTAAATGAAGATGTTAAGCCCCATGAAGTCTAATGTAATAAGGACAACGAGTGTGAAAGGTCTGAGAGAGACCAATCAGCATAAGGGGACTCAAGTTTACCGTGAGGAAGTAACATATCTGGTAAGGGGCTAGAGTGGACTTGTGAGAGAAAATTACATTTATCACACAAAAGCTCTCAATCTATTATTTGTTTTGAAGCTCCTTTATCAACTTTACCTTAAAATAAGTGATCATATCTGTAAGCAGCCCACCATTAGACACAACTGAAAGTCATTAAGTTGGCTTTAGAATTTTTTATAAATATGGTCCTGTTTTTGTTTTTTCTTATCCTAGTCAACAGTTCACAGAATAGTAGTAAACTTCCACAAAGAATCAACTGCAATCTTAGTCATACCGTTTAAAAGTGAAGACCACATAAGTGTCCTAGACTTAATGCACAGGGGAGTTATCTAAATTCATTTATTTTCCATCGAAACATATATGGAGGTGGAGCAGCTGGTGAATGGTAATGGGCCTGCTGCTGCTGCCACATTTCCAACATTCTTTTATCAATCTAAGAATCTGTCATCTAGTTGACAATTTTAAGTTATTCTTGGTAAATCTATCTCTGCCAAGAGATGTCTCTCTTTGCTGATAGACATGATAGAAATTTAGGACAATCAGAGTCACCACCTTCCTAGAAGCTGCTTGTCAACATTAGGAGAGCTCAGTTTTTATCTTCTGGTTCCTGGAATCAAATTTGTATTGGATACTAGTTTGTATTAAAATACAAACAAGAATTTTAAGCATTTATGGGTAATTTTTCATAATCTTTAAAGATAATTTTTTCTCATGTGGTAGAGAACACCATTTCTTGGGGTAGGGAAAGTAGCTACCCTATGTCTAAACCAGTGGAATCTATAGATTTTTAGGGTAGCCTAGAAAAAATTAAATGTAGATTCAAAGTAATAATTTGTCAAACTAATATTTTGTGTTTTTGGCTATCAACACCACATTCTTTGCATAATTTGTGCATCACTTATAATCATCTAAATAGACAACAAACACTTAGCATCTCACTAACTTCTTTTTCCTGCCACCATTTTGCTAACTGTTTATCTGGAATAGGCACTGCAAATAATTATAATTATAATTATAATAGAAATGAGAAAGAATGATTGATTTATCAGACATTTATTGATCTTTGATGAGTTGCAGTGGCTGCTGAGGTAAGTAAAACCTAGAAAGTGCCCTCCAAGAATTTGTAGTTCAATTAGGGAAATGCACATTAAACAAAAAAATACAAAGCATTGAGCTATCTTTGGGGTCTATACAAAGAGCTCTGGGAGTATAACCGAGTACCTATGGGACTGGGAAACAAGAGGATAAAAGTTTGTAATGTGTGACTGCACATGGATTTAATTATGTACTTGGGGCAGAGAGATATGAAAGTAAAGATGGCTCTTTTAATTCCCTCAATACATCCCTCCAGTTACATGTATCTTATTGGACTGCCTTTCTCTATTTTTTTTTGATAGTCACCATTCTCGATCGGATGTTCTATGTTCATTGACTTTTATTTTTTAATTGTTTTAATGAAAGAAGTTGTAGGTTTACAGAATATGTTCATTGACATTTTTTGTTGGCTAGTGTGATGGTTAGGCTAATGTGTCAACTCGGCCAGGTAATTGTGTCCAGGTGTTTGGTCAAGCAAGCACTGGGCTAATTTTAATACAATAACATTTATGGACTTTGGTCACAAGTGAGTTTACTGCGTGGATGGCTGATTACATCTGCATCAATCAGGGAGATTGCCATCAGCAATGGGTGAGGCTTTTACCCAATCAGTTAAATGCCTTAAAAGGGGAATTGATTTCAACATTCAGAGAGAATTTCCCAGCTCATCTTTGGACAGCCAACTTCTCCCAGAAACTCATTAAAGACCTTCATTGGACTTTCATTGGAGCCCCTGGTTTGCAGCCTGCCTGCGAAAGCTGGACTTGTCTATCCCCACGGTCATGTGAGAGACTCTTATAAAATCTCATACTATTGACAAATATCTCCTGTTTATTCTGTTTCCCTAGAGAACCCTGACTAATACAGCTAGTAATTGGATTATTAAGAATATTCAGTCAGACCCCCATCTCCAATATTACTCTGATACTATTATCCCAATTTTTACTAATAACCATCTAGCCAGCAAATCAAATAATACCCTATAATCAATCATCCTTATCATCTTTTACAACCCAGGACTGTCAATTTACTTTAATCTGGAAATTTCCTGACCTTTTTTATCTTCATCAAACCTGCCTTTGTGTTGCTCAAGTTTCTCAATTCATTGCCATCTCATTTCACAGGTTTAAACAGTGCCCCCATAAAGATGAATCTCTAATCACTGTATTCAGTTTCAATGTCTCCCTTTAGCCCAAGTCATGATGTTGACATACTAGATAGCTCCAAACCTCTGTGACTAATTTATGAGACTCCCCAGGTTTGGCTTGATCTTCATAAGCAATCAATATTATGCTTCACTTTTCTTGACTATATAGAGTTACTCAGAGTGCTGATAAAATCCCTATATTCTCTTGCTCTTGTTTTTATCTTCATTACTCTCTTCTCCCACTACATTACCAAATATAAAACTTTTCTGTACCATGATGTCTTTTGTGATGCAGCCAAAATAATAGCACTTGTTGAGCTATTAAAGCATATATTTTCTATTCCTTATGAAGTTAATTCATTTTTACCTTATATTATATGTATTGATGCCCATCTATTCTTTCTTTTACTATGAGTGGCAAAAGGGTAGAGGATTCTGGGGCTAAGACAACTTGCATTGAAACCCATGGTCTCCATTTCCAGTTATATGATATTGCAGAGAAAACATTAATTTTCATCCTTTTTTCCTTACCTCAGTTTTTTCAAATTTGGCTGAACATAAGATCACTTTGGGTGCTTTCAAAATACTGATGGCAGACTTATACCTCCAGAGATCCCTATTTAGTAGGGATGTGGAGTGAACATTGGAAATTTAAATTTTCCAAGACTTTTATACTGTTTTTCCAAAGATGAGGATATTTATTTAAAGTACGGTACCAACCATCTTTGCTTTCTTACCCAGTTCTTTCCCAGTATGCAACAAAATATCTCTCACATTCTATTTGCTTAATAATTATTTTTGAATGAGAAACTTTGTTTTTATATATTGTTAGTTCATAAATGTTCATGGAGAATGAAAAACAAATCTTAGAATAGACCTTCTCCTACCAAAGCATGAGAAAGAATTACACACAACATGTTGGTCAATTTAAAAAAGCTTTATAGTGTCAGCAAGCAAAACATTGAAATAAAGGACAAATCAGTCTAATTTCAATGATTTTCAAAGCAAGCAGTAGAATGATGAAGATTTATCTGGTGGGGAATTGTAGTTTTGTTTATAGACGTCTTAGGGGAAAAGGCAGTATATGTCTTTTGAAATGAAAACTTTGCCCAATATCTGGCTGTGAAGATTGCACTCAAGCAATTAAAATACACTTCTCAGTTTCTTGCTGTGGCAGGTAAATTCAAATAAAACCAAAGAAATTTTCAGGAAATGCAAAACCTCAAAATATGCAAATATCATCTTAGCTCTGACATTGGATCATCCAATCCAACTCTGAGTTTTAGTGTCATCCATTCATTATTTGTTTGGTTGGTTTTACCATCCATTGCTTTTGCACTATCAGTGCAAATGTTGATATACTGAAAAAGGCAAATAGTGTCTTCTTATTGTGAAAATAGTTTTAACCAGTACATGCTCAGAGATTCCCAGGAGTCTGCAGATCAATCTCTGATCTAGATGGATCAAGAGTACACAAATGAAACATAAATGCAGGAAAAAATTGCATGTGTGTGTGTATGTGTATATATACATACATATCCTCCAAGCTGTGATATAGTCATTTATTTATAAACATGAATATTACTGAAACAAAGGGAAGTATAAATGTATCGAATCCCCTAAGATTGTTCTGAATTATTTCAGGAAAACAATAAATGGCTTCTATTCAAATCCTTCCCACTGGCATGATAGAACAAAAGTGTTTAATGTGTAGCTACATAGGAAAAATATTAATTTCAATTAAGAATAAAATATAAATAATGAGACATGAAAATTTGTTAGCCAACTGTCCAGACCAAGATGAAAACAGGATAAACTAATAGTAGAGGACAGAAAAACAGATATTTTTTATGAGAATAAGGGGTACAAAGTGGAGTCTATGGGTAGATAAACACAGAAGAATTTTTTCTAAACATAAAGTTTTGAGCATCTTCTATGTAACAGACATTATTTAAGATATCAAGATTACAGCTATAAACAAGACTAGCCTTGTCTTTGCCTTCCCAGAGTCTATAAGATATTGAAAACTTTGATAAGTGACAGGCTGTGATGGTTAGGTTCATGTGTCAACATTGGCCACAGTATTGGTATTGGTAATGTACCAATACCAAAATGTCCAGGTTTCAACAAAAGATTACAAAACATGCAAAGAAACAGGAAGTGATGGCGTGGGTAAAGGGGAAGATTAAAAATGTAGAGACCATCAGTAAGGAGGACAAAACCTGGGACATTCCAGAAAGAGACTTTAAAATATAACCCTAAATATTCTCAAAGAGCTAAAGGAAACCATGGAAAAAGAACTAAAGGAAATCAGGAAAATAATCTATGAACACAAAGAGAATATCAATAGAGAGATGGTGTGATGGTTAGTCTCATATGTCAAATTGGCCAGATAATGGTGTCTACTTCTTTGGTCAATCAAGCACTGGCATAATTGTTACTGTGAGGATATTTCATAAACTTAAAACATCAATAAGTTGATTACATCTATGGCTGACTACATCTACAATAAACTGAGGAGAATGCCTTCAGCAATGAAAGATGTCTCATCCAAACATTTGATGGCTTTAAAATGAGAAGTGTTTTCAGTGGTCAGAAGAAAAAATTTCTATTTCTACTAAAACCAGCCAGCTTCTCCTGGAGAATTTATCCAAAACTTACATCTGAGTTCCCAGCTTGCAGCCAGCCTTATGGAATGTGAACTCATACATGCCCACCATCATGTGAAACAATTTTATAAAATCTCATAATATTTATAGATATTTTCTGTTGGCTCTGTTTCCCTAGAGAACCCTGACTAGCACAGCTTTGGTCCTAGGAGTAGTTTTTGAGAAACAGAATCTTAAAAATAGAATTTCTGAATTGGATCTGGGGTTTTTGCAATTGGCTCTTATTCTGAATAGTATCAAAGGCACTAATGACTTTTTTTCCATTAATCAAGATGCCTCTGGTAGTCCATGGCGTTAGTTGGCAATAGAGACACACAAAATATCACCACTGGTTATGGCTTCTCAAATGCTTAAAAGAGGCAAGGCTCTGGATGAGGGTGTTTTTGACACCTTCCAGAGTTTTGTGGCATTAAAAGGTATAATTATGTTGATTGCTTGTTCGCAAATTATGTTGGTTACAGTTATAAAGCAAAGAGAGGAGCTGAAAGCTTCAAATTTGTATCTTAATCATCACGTGAAGAATGCGAAAGTTTTTATATATGTCCTGAAAGAAAATCTTATATTACATAGCTGGAGTCTTGAGATCTCTGAAAAGCAGACCAGAGTCTAATTGTGTGAGTAGCAGAATTACAATATAAATTAAATTCCCAGCCTTGCATAGTGCCTGCTGTTAAATTATGGGCATTAATTGCAAAGGAATGGTGAGGATGGAGAAGCATTGGATTCCTCTAGGTTCTCGGCAATGATGCATAGAAGAATTTATGAACATGCTAGTTTAGTTAGGCCAGTAAAAGAAATTCATTCAGGAAATGGGGGAAAGAACAGAGCTTGCTGAGAAATGGGAGAGAAAGATGGAAATACACACTGAGATTTGTTGCGGGCTCCTCCAGGCAGAAAGAGCAATCTGGCTTGCACAATCACTTTTATTAAGGGATTGATTACCCCTCCTATTATTAATCCTAAGGGGAGGGGCCCCAGCTGTTATTGCCTACTTCACCAGTGGTGGGACCAATGATGAGGACTGTTTGGAATATCTGGGGCCAACGGGAGGTCCTGGAAAGAGAAACTGGGACCCCAACATTACACTCAAGTTCGCAGTGAGGTCTTGCAGCCATGTTGTCTGCTGGCCATGTGGTCTGCTGGCCATTTGTGACTCATCTTCTCCTCATCTCCCTGAATAATCTGCCTCAATGGGATCTGGAAAATTGGAATTAGGTCATATGGGTTAATGATGATGGCAGTGGGGACATTTAAGCACTAAATTCTCCTGAGTATTCATCAGATAAACCTGTAATAATCTTCCTTAAGGAAACTATCATCCAATCTCCACCTGAAGAGATCAATCCTCTCTCACCAGAAAAAAACTGCAATGCCCTGAGTTAATTGGCTTGCAGTACACTTAATTCTTCTCTTGACCAGCCCCCCACTATCCCTCTTTTCTTTCAGACCTGTAATTAAAGTCCCAATAGGCCCAAAAAGTTGAGGTACAAAATGGATCCTGTGAGAAGCTACTCTATACTCCAAAGGAACTGCATGAGATCTCCAATTTACATAGACAGAAATCAGAAATATGTGTGAGAATGGATATTAAGGGGGTGGGATAATTCTGGGAGGAATATAAAGTTGAATCAGGCTGAACATATTGATATGGGCCCATGAAGCTGAGATTTTGGATTCAATGTTGTAGCTTAAGAGGTTAGAAAGGGTTAAAACAGATTTTTGGGGGGTGGTTAGCTGAAACATGGACCAAAAGATCGCTGACATTACCTGAGGTTGAAATGTTCAAACTACCATGGTATAATATAGATTAGGAGATCAAAAGTCTTAGAGAAAATGGAATGCTAGAGTGGATTTATCATACAAGACCTGCTCACCTACCCCAGGAGTGTTCAGAAGACACACCTTTCATCAGGACCATTGGAACAAATTTGCGAGTCTAACTCCATCTTCCCTGAAGATCTCTGTGGTTGCCTTTCTCTGTAGTTCAGCTATTACTGTAAGAACTTCTGCCAATAACTGAGATCCTTAAGCACAATTGGGATAATTGGATTCCTAGTTGGCAGAAGCCAAGTGGAAGCACTTAATCACCAAAGTCAAGGTGAGGTGTTTACCATAATGGACAGCAGACTCAAAGCAGCAATCAAAATAGGCTGATTCATATAGACCTATAGCACTGGTTAGTAGATCATGGGGTAGCTAGAAGTAAAATAGATAGGCAGTCTAATAAATTCTTTCATAATCTGTATAAGAATAAAGAGTTCTAGGTCAAGGGAACAAAGTCTAACTTGAATTACAAAAAACAGAGTCACAGCCCCTTAATCTAATTCCCTGATTTGACACAGTTTACAAACCCATAGCCCCTTGAATGAGGGGAAGGCCAGGACACTTTGAGAAAGGACCCTGTTACACTAGCAAAAATTTATACTGTTAATCTTCCTCCCAGACTCCCAAAAGAGACCTACAACCTTTATTAGGGTAATTGCACATTGGGAAAAGGAAATGATCAGACATTTCAGTGATTATTAGACCCTGGGTCTGAAGTGCCATTAATTCCAGGAGAGCCAAAATGTCACTATGGTCCACCAGTCAGAGTAGGGTCTTATGGAGGTCAGGAGATTGTTGGAGTTTTAGCTCAAGTCCATCTCACAGTGGGTCCAGTGGGTTCCTAGACCCATTTTGGTTATTATAGCCTCAGTTCTGAAATGCAAAATTGGAATAGACATACTCAGCAGAATCCCCATATTGGTTCCCTGACTTGTGGAGTGAGGACTATTATGGTAGGAAAGATGATGTGGAAACTACTAGAACTGCCCTTACTTAGCAAAATAGTAAACCAAAAACAATACCAGATTTCTGGAGGGATTATAGAGATCAGTGCCAGTATCAAGGACTTGAAAAATTCATGGGTGCTGATTCCCACCACATCCCCATCCAACTTTCCTATTTGGCCTTTGCAGAAAATAGATGGATCTTGGATGATGACAGTGGATTATTGTAAACTTAACCAGGTGGTGACTCTAATTGCAACTGCTGTTCCATATGTGGCATCATTGTTTCAGCAAATCAACACATCCCCTGGTAATTGGTATGCTGCTATTAATCTGAAAAATTATTTCATATCAATTGTTAGTAAGGACCACCAGAAAAAGTTTGCTTTCAACTGGCAAGGCCAGCAATATACCTTCATTGTCCTAACTATCAACTCTCCAGCCCTATGTCATGATAGTGTCTGCAGGGAACTTGATCATCTCTCCCTCCCACAATACACCACATTGTGTCATTATAATAATGATATCATGTTGATTGGACCTAGTAAGCAAGATGTAGCAACTATTCTAGATTTATTAGTAAGGCATTTGCATGTCAGAGGATGGGAGATAAATTCAACAAAAATACAGATGCCTTCCACCTCAGTTAAATTTCTAGGTGTTCTGTGGTGTGAGTCATGTCAAGATATCCCTCTAAAGTGAAAGATAAGCTGTTGCATCTGGCCAAAAATGAAGCGTAATGCCAAGTTGGCTTCTTTGGATTTTGGAGATAATATAATGCTCATCTGGATGTGCTATTCAAGCCCATTTACCAAGTGACCAGTAAAGCTGCTAGTTTTCAGTGGGGACTGGAACAAGAAGAGGCTCTATGACAGGTCCAGGCTGCTGTACAGCTGCACTGCTACTTGAGCCATATGGTCAAGTAGATCCAATGGTGCTCCATCATAAAGTGGAAGTTGTATATATGAGATAGTGTTTGAGCACATCTGAAGGCACAAGTAAGTTACATGAGGAAATGACCCAAATGCCCATGGCCACCACTCCTGCCACATTACCTTCTCTTTCTCAGCCTGTTGGGGAGTTCCTTACAACTGAGGAAGAGAAAACTTGGGCATGCTTTACAGATGGTTCTGCACGATATGCAGATACCACCCAAAAGTGGATCACTGCTCTGTGTCTGCTTTCTGACATGTCTCTGAAGGACAGTAGTGAGAGGAAATCCTTCCATTGTGTAGAACCTCAAACAGTGTATCGGGTTGTTCAGTTTTTTGGAAGCACAAATGGACAGAGGTGTGTTTGTATACTGATTCATGGGCTGTTGCCAATGGTTTGGCTGGATGGTCAGGGACTTGGAAAGAACATGATTGGAAAATTTGTGACAAAGGGATCTGGGGAAAAGTATGCAGATAAACTTTTATGAGTGGGCAAAAAACATGAAAATATTTGTATCCCATGTGAATGCTCACCAGAAACTAACTTCAACAGGGTAAAAGTTTTAATAATTAAATGGGTAAGATGGCCTGCTCTGTAGATACCAGTCTCATTACCAAGTTATTCTTGTCATTGCCCAATGGACTCATCAACAAAGTGGTCATAGTGGTAGGGATGGAGGTTATGCATGGGCTCAGCAACCTGGACTTCCACTTAACAAAGCTACTGTGGCACAGTGAGTGCCAAGTCTGCCAGCAGCAGAGACTCACACTCAGTCCCCAGTAAGGCACCAATCCCTGACATGATCAACTTGCTACCTGGTGGGAGGTTAATTACTTTGGACCGCTTTCATCATGGAAGAGGCAATGATTTATTCTAACTAGAATAGACACATACTCTATAGGACCACCAGAATAGGTTTGTCTTTAGTGCATGCAATGCTTCTGCCAAAACTACCATCCATGGACTTACAGAATGTCTTATCTACCATCATGGTATTCCACACAGCATTGTTTCTGTTCAAGGAACTCACTTCACAACAAATTATATGCAGGAATGGGTACATGCTCCTGGAATTCACTGGTCTTACCATGTTCCCCATCATCCTGAAGCAGCTGGATTGTTGCATGGTAGAATCACCCTTTTAAGACTCAATTACAGTGCCAATAATGTGGCAATACCTTGCCATGCCGGGGCAATGTTCTCCAGAAGGGTGTGTATGCTCTAAATAAGCATCTACTCTATGGTGCTGTTTCTCTCAGCCAGGACTCACTTGTCCATGAATCACATGGTGGAAAGGGAAGTGGCACCACTCCCTATTATCCCTAGTGATCCACCAGAAATATTTTTGCTTCCTGTCCCTGTAACCATAAGCTCTGCTGGGCTACAGGTCTTAATTCCAAAAGGAGGATCGCTTCCATGAGGAAACCCAATATCAATGCCACTGAACTTCAAGTTAAGACTGCCAACCTGGCCACTTTGGGCTCCTCATGCCTTTAAATCAGCAGGAAAAGAAAGGATAATTGATCCCTGACTGTCAAGGGGAAATAGGAGTGCAACTACACAATGGAGATAAAGAAGTGTTTGCCTGGAATACAAGATATCCCGTAGGGCGTCTCTTAGTACTACCATGCCCTGTGATTAAAGTCAATGGAAAATTGCAACAACCAAATCTAGGCAGGACTACCAGTGCCAGAAAATTCAGGAATGAAGGTTTGGGTTACCCCTTTAGGCAAAGAACAATGGCCAGCTGAAGTGCTTGCTGAGAGTAATGGGATCATGGAATGGGTAGTAGAAGAAGGTAGTGATAAATACAAACTATGACTACATGCTCAGTTACAGAAACTAGGACTGTAATGTTTATGAATATTTCTTTCTTGTTTGGTTATGAATATGCTTGAACATGCATATAAAGAAAATATCTTCATTTTCTACCCTATCTTATCCCCTTATCCTATGACATAAATTGCATTAATTTCATGTCATAGTATTTAATTTATAGGATATCAAGTTTTAGAGTGAATATTACCAAAGTACTTGCACCCTATTCTAGAGAGATTTAGTATTTCTGGTTGTATGCAGAACAGCTGAGAATTATTAGATGAAAAAATATGCCTGTTATTTTTTTAAATTTAGATATTAAGTATAGTTTAAGGTGATGAGTGTGGCTGCCATCTTCACAGGCAGTGATCTGTAATGGTCGGGTTCATGTGTCAAGTTGGTCAGGTAATGGTATTCAGTTGTTTGGTCAAGCAAGCACTGACCCAAATGGTTACTGTGATTATATTTTGTGGGCTTAACTCATCAGTAAATGGATTACAGCTGTCATTGATTACATCTACAATCACCCGAGGATATTGCCTTCAGCAATGAGAGATTTCTCATCCAATCAATTGAAAGCATTAAAAGGAGAAGTGATGATTTCATCAGTCAGAAGAGAGAATTTCTATCTCTACTTCAACCAACCAGCTTCTCTTGGGGAATTCACCCAAAACCTCTATTGAATTTCCCAGCTTGCGGCCTGCCCTATGGAATTTGGACTTGTGCATCTCCACAGTCATGTGAGACAGTTTTATAAAATCTCACAATATTTACAGATATCTCCTTTTCAGTTCTGTTTCTCTAAAGAACCCTGCCTGATACACAGGCATTATTGCAAAATGAGTAGGTTGGCTGTTACTAGCAGAAAAACCAATAAGTGATTATCAAAGAATGGAGAGCAATGGGTTTTAATTGTTGAAATGCTATATACCAAGGTAATGATTTTGTTACCACAATAAAAACTTAAATAAAAATACCCAAGAAACTAACTGTACAACACAAAGAGTGAACCCTAGTGTAAATTATGGACTATAGTTACTATAATAATTATAATAACATTGTTTTATTGAAACCATTGACAGACAGTCATGAGTCCTAACTAAAAATCAAGATTTCAGCCCAAACCTGCTGCTTATTCAGAATTTCTTTCTCTCCCATTACTAGCATTCGTTCCTGAGTTTGTCTTACAGACCGTCAGACTTAACCACAAACTCAGCCACTGATGGAGCATGCACAGACTCAGATATATTACTTCCCTGCCCCTTGAATGAACCCTGAGACACTGGGAGAAAAAAAATCACCTTCCTCAGAAACAAGATTACTGGGATAAGAAGTCATCAGAGGCAAATAAAATGTGAGGGGTCCCTCAAAATGAAGATGATGTGGCCCACTGGAATATTTCTACCATATATAGACAGTCCTGCAAATAGCCAATCAGAATATGCCAGACTGAATCCCCATCACTGTCCCCACTTCACTTTGTTTACATCTTATAACTCTCTCTTAGTTCTTGGGTCAGGGAAACAGTTTAATGCTTGTATCCTGTCTGCTTGCCAGTTGACCTCACAATAAAACTTTCTTTTCTTAAAATCCTGGTTTCACAAGATTGGATCCTTGCACATCAGGCAGTGAGCCCATTGATCAGTATATTATCATCAATTGTAACAAAGTTACCACACTAATGCAAAATGTTAATAATGGGGAAAACTGTGCATGTGAGGGGGATAGTATATGGGAACTCTGTACTACCTGCATGATTTTTCTGTAAACATACATGTGCTCTAAATAAAAAAAGCCATTAGAAGGAGATAAAACAGTAAAGAGTAGTGCCTATATGCTAGGAGAAAAGGAAGAAAGAAGTCATCATAGTAGAGCTATCTACCTATTTAGACAGAACTGAAAGGTAGGAATATCAACATAGCAAAGCCACAAGTTGGAGTCCTTAATTAAATATGAACCCAGGGAGAAATACAAGGCTAGCTTCCCTATCAACATCCTACCTGCTATACTTACTTTGGACTAATTTCTCCTTCCCAGCAAACCATGTTCTTTTGCATGCCTGATAATTTGGATTCTTCAAGATCCACCTTAAAAAGTAACTTCCCGTTTCACCGCTCTAACCAAAACAAATATTTCCTCCACCGCCATCCAGGACACTGTGCATCGGCAAACGTTTTAATGTTTTTCATGTTTTATCATACCTGTTTTTCTGTCTTAATAGAGTTTGCAAAGTGAGCCTCCATTTCACTAAGGTTTCTGCTAATATCATGACTGATAGGGCTAACATCTTGGCCCTTTGAAACCTCTTTGGAAAGTTCTCTAATCACTCATACAGTGGGGAAGATAAACAATTACAAAGGATAGTTAACACATACAACTTAGCTTTAAAGAAA
Source organism: Cabassous unicinctus (assembly GCA_029593785.1). Taxonomy (NCBI): domain Eukaryota; kingdom Metazoa; phylum Chordata; class Mammalia; order Cingulata; family Chlamyphoridae; genus Cabassous; species Cabassous unicinctus. Next base: position 3,558 of record JAQZBX010010901.1, on the reverse strand, counting down.
CAGATTTTAAATGAATGTTGCAAATTGCCACGATTTTTCAGTAAATGTAAGCATTCATTTTTTTTCTGAATTAAAAACATCTTAAAGAATTCAGAGTTTTATGTATAAAACAGATGGCTCAATTTCATTTACAAAGTTCAATGTACCTAGGAAAAATTGATGGTGAATAGCAAGGTAGTGTGACTGAACAGTGATTGTGTATAGCACATAAATAAAACATACCTGTAAAACTGTTCAGAGTGATGGTTAATTGTTCCACCTGGAATAGAACACAACATTTGAAGTGTTCTGATAGTGCCATTTGTCTGCTAACTCACTTAATATTGGCTTTTTGCAACTTTGGATCATATTTCTCTAAACCAAATCAAGTTCCTGGACTAACTCAATTTTTCTACAACTTTCCAGTGAGCAAGTGAAATAAGCCAACCCACAGCTAGACAAATTAAAGATGGATGCAGAAAACCAATTACTGGGGCCATAATATTCCTACCTTTCATTACAAAAAGCAGTGAGGAGAGATTACGTCATGCTTATATTTCATGTTTATCATTTTAGGTACCATGATGCAGCACATACATAAAAACCCATAGTATTAGATGGTGGATTTTTAACAAAGGCCAAAATAGAATAATATCAAAATAATCACATAGCACCTATAACCTGGAACCAATGAGGAAACCTAAAATTTATGAGCATTTTAGTATGTTTTTGTGCTCTGATTTGTAACTTACAACAGTTCTAAGAATTAGATTGGGCAGGTATTATCTGTATTTTACATATGAACAGTTAAATATCACCTAATAACTCCCAGCTTCATGGTGGCAGACCAAGTTTAAAACCCACACATTTTTACTCCATATCCAATGTTCTAAATATAAAAAATAAAACAGAGCAAGATGGTAGCAGAGTAAGGAGCTTCTACAATCAGCTTCTGCTACAGGGCAGTTAGTAATCACTGAGCTATCTAATGCACTTGTCTGGAGACTCCAGGAGGCCAGAAGTACATCCTGCAACATCTTTGAAAGAATGGAGGAAGAGACTGCCCATCTGCAGAGAAGATTCATAAGTAGAGCCCTCCACGCCAGGGAGGCTGGGTGCCCATCCTCCACTGGAGGCACAAGCCGCCTCGGTAGCTATTCCGCGGCAGGAATTGGAAACTCCACTTCCTAAAAATGGGGGAGGAAGAGACGGTTGGGCACCAACTTCAGCTACTGATTAGTAAATTAGGCAGGCTAAAGTACAACCCTAAGAACATCTAAAGCTTAAACCTGTCCAAGTCAGAAAAAGGCTGGTAGCCACCATCTTAAATCCATACCTGACAAGAGGGGAAGCAGGCTGACTGAAAATATCAGTGCTGGTAGAGACCAGTTTCTTTTACCCAGATTGGCCTGCAGCCCTATCCTAGGCTTCAGCCCCACCTCTAGCAGGCAGGAAGCTGGCAGACTGCACCAGACTGCATCCAAGTAACTGCAGGTGCATTTGGCTGGAACAGACTGAATAATGGGAAGTCTACCAAGGCAACTGCGGTCATCTTGGACCTGCAGTGCATCGATTGCTGCCCACACCTGCTGCTCCATCCCCGCCTAGGCAGGGGAGAAAGGGGCGTGAAACTTCATCAGTGTCTGTGGGCAACTACAGTCTAGGCCTGTATGAGTTGGATTATTCCACACAGCTATGGCTCTGTCCCTACCCCTGGCAAAGGAGAAATTTGGGAGAAGCTTCACTGGTCCTTGGGGCAATGAGGGCAGCTTGACCCTCCACAGCTTATAGCACTAACTATACGCTTGGCTCCTACTACATAACAAGCAAGGGAGAAAGGGCAGGCAGCCTTAAACTAAAGAGAGAAACTTCACCCAGAATAAATACTCTAGTAAGCCAGATGCCAAGACACCAAGAAAAAATTGCAATCCAAACCAAGAAACAGGAAGATATGGTCCAGTTAAAGGAACAAGACAAGCCTCCAGATGACATACAAGAGTTGAGACAACTAATGATAGATGTTCAAACAAATCTCCTTAATAAATTAAATGAGATGACTAAAGAAATTAAGTATATTAAGAAGACACTGGATGAGCACAAAGAAGAATTTGAAAGCCTATATAGAAAAATAGCAGATCTTATAGGAATGAAAAGTGCAATAAATGAAATTAAAATACACTGGAATCATATAATAGCAGATTTGAGGAGGCAGAAGAAAGGATTGGTGAGCTTGAGGAAATGGCTTCTGAAAGTGAACATACAGAAGAACAGATGAAGAAAAGATTGGAAAAATTTGAACAAGTTCTCAGGGAACTAAACAACAGTAAGAGATGTGCAAACATACATGTCATGGTTGTCCCAGAAGGAGAAGAGAAGGGAAAAGGGGCAGAAGGAATATTTGAAGAAATAATGGTAGAAAATTTCCCAACCCTATTGAAGGCCATAGATATCCATGTCCAAGAAGCACAATGTACTCCCATATGAAAAAAATCTGAATAGACCAACTCCAAGACACATACTAATCAGAATGCCAGATGACAAAGACAAAGAGAGAGTTCTGAGAAAAAAAGAGAATTCAAGAGAAAAGCAATGCATAAAATATAAGAGATACCCAATAAGATTAAGTGCTGATTTCTCACCAGAAACTGTGGAGGCAAGAAGACAGTGGTATGATATATTTAAGTTACTGCAAGAGAAAAACTTCCAACCAAGAATCTGATATCCGGCAAGATTGTCTTTCAAAAAAGAGGGCAAGTTTAGAATATTCACAGATGAACAGAAACTGAGAGAGTTTGTAACCAAGAGACCTGCTTTGCAGGAAATACTAAAGGGTGTGCTGCAGCCTGAAAAGAAAAGACATGAGAGAGAGGCCTGGAATAGAGTCTAGAAATGAAGATTATATCAATAAAAGTAATTAAAAGTGTCAAAAGAGTGGTGCAAATAAAATAACAGAGAAATCCCAAATATTCAGAAATAAACTTAACCAACAATGTAATGCAATTGTATTCAGAAAACTACAAATCATTGTAAAAGAAATTTTAAAAAGACCTAAATAACTGGAAAAACATTCCATGCTCAAGAATTGGAAGACTAAATATCATTAAGATATCAATTCTAATCAAATTGATATACAGATTCAATGCAATCCCAATAAAAATTCCCGAGCATTTTTTAAATAAATGGAAAACATTATTATCAAATTTATTTGGACGTTTAAGTGGTCCTGAATAGCCAGAAACATCTTAAAAAGGAAAAGTGAAATTGGAGGACTCTCACTTCCAGACTTTAAATCATATTACCATGAGAATATTCTCACTGTCCTGATTTTGTGATAATCAGGGTAGGCTAAACATTTGCTATATAACCATGCATGTGTTCCCAGACCTAGTTTTTCTCCCTAGGCCTGGTGTTTAGAATGCTGGTGATAAACCAACCTGATTTATTATATGACCATCCTGTATGGGAAATGACTGTAACTTTGGGTATCTTTGGTCAACCTTAAGAGATATAGCAGGGGGTGCAGATGTGGCTCAAATGGTTGGGCATCCGTCTCCCATATGGAGGGATCTGGGTTCAATC
>JAQZBX010010900.1:21797-43692 GCA_029593785.1 Cabassous unicinctus | reverse complement strand
GAATGGACACAGCAACACAAGCAGCAAGGGGGGGATAAATAAATAAAAATAAATAAATCTTTAAAAAAAAAAAAAGAAATACTTATTCCATGAAGTTTTGAATTCTCATTAAAAACTGAACATGAAGCATCTAACTCTGTGTATCTGGAACACACAATAGATGTTTCAATATTAATTTTATTCTCTTCTTTTTGACTACCTTTTTCCTTTATTGTTTTTTCCCTCCCTCCTTTACCTTCTCTTTTTTCCTTCCTTGTGCTTTTTCTATCCTTTTTTTGTTTTCTCTTACTATTTTTTCATTTGAAATGAATAAACTACTCCCCTATACAAACCTCTGCTCCAAAAAATCTGCAGTTGCCCATCCCAAAACATCCTTTTTGCTTTCTCATCTCTGCTTATTTCCACTTACCATCCCCTTTCCCAGAATGCCCTTCACCTTCACCACTGATGTGAAAACTCAGGGCCCTTCAAACTTTCCCTACTATGTCCTCTAGGAAATATTTCCTGCTCATCTCAATTGGATATCACCTCTTCTTCCTGTGAACAATACAGTTCTGGGCCATTTACTAATTGATGGCAGAAAAAGAGCTTCATGGCCCATGAGTTAAGAGATGTGGATTATATTTCTGACTCTGTCATTAAAGAGCTATGTGGTCTAAAGTAAGTCACTTACCCTCTGTGAGTTTTATATTCTCCATCTATAAAATAAGACTGTGAAACTAGGTAATTCTATAATTAGGGTTCTTTCTTCTAAAATGCCATGCAAATATGTTAAACAAAAAGGGAATTTATTACATTATGTAACTGAAAAATCCAAGGTTAGAGTCAAGGTCAATCAGATCCAGTAACTCGTATCATCAAATACCAGTCTCCTGTCTCTTGTTCTTTTTTCCTTCTATGTTGGCTTTATTCCAATCAATGTCAAAGATGTTTACCAGTAGCTCCAGATTTTCATTCTATCAGCTTGGTAAATAAAAATGACGAGCTTTCTTCCTAATTATGTCAGCCAGACTTTCAGTGCTGACCCTCATTAGGCTGTATTGAGGCATGAGCTCATCCTTGAACCAATCAATCACAGTAACCAGAATAAATATTCTGATTTGCCTGGATTACATCACATGCCCTTCCCTGCTGCTAGGGATATGGCCAGCACCACCAAAACTTATTGGCTGTGAATGGAGAGATGGTTCTCTAAAGAACAGTCAGAGGACTGCTATCAGAGGAAGGGGCAATGGGTGCTGAGAACTCAAAAATAGTAGATGTCTGGTAGAGCCCATCCCTTAGCTGCTCATATCCCATTCACCAATCTTACCATAAATTTAACTTTAGAAGTACCCTGCTAAACATAATGCAACTGCTCCACGTGCAGCCTAAACTCAGTCACCCCCTGCTCCAAAGAGAGGCAACCCAAAGTCTTATGTGAGTACTGCATCCACTGCAATGCCAGGATTTCTTGATTTTGTGCATCCTCTGCATCAGATTGAGTGTGGCACTTCATGATCTGCAGCTGTTGAGTAAATGGTGTATTTAACCATCCATTCACCAACATACCCAACATAGGCTAATGGTGAAAAAAAAAAACAACCAGAATAACAACAGCTTTTAAAACTTTCATTTGAAAAAGGGAAACAACTAGTGATCATTAGTCCATGGCATATATCATATCCTGCTGGAGAAGGAGGAGAAGGATGGTAAAGCTCTCTGCCCCAACAGCAGGACAAGTTCCTTGACCAGCCAATCTGATTCCCTTGGGTTTTGTTCACCAGGATTTCCTTGGTGCCCTCCATAGACAGGTGAGAAGGACATTGGAGTGACTTGCCCTTCTGGGAGCTGCACTGTTTTAGCAGCTGATTTCCTGGTAGTGTAAGTTCAGATATATTAGAAGTGCACTCATCTGCAAGTAACAGACTACCTGGCTAACTGCAGGTTATATACAGCATGAGTTTATTTTCTCTCATAATAATGTATCTGGAGATAGGTATGTCTCCAGCATTGAATTAGTGATTCAATGAAATCAAGGGTCAATGGACTGTGATTCTATTGGCCTTTTCCAGTATATGGAATATTGCAGCTCCACCCATCACAACTGCATTCAAAGGAGGAAGAAGGCTGAAGGGCCTTCTCCAGGGTATCTGTTGCCTTTTCTCAAGAAATATAAAAGCCTTCAGAAGCCCTCAGTGGGCTTCCATGTAGATCTCATTGGCCAGACTTATGTCACACGGTCATCTCTCGCAGGTTTTTATACTCTGCTATTCCACGTAGAATTGGTATTTTATTTGGAAGGAAGGTCTGAAAATTGCCTTAGAGATTGAGAGTAGGGATATGTGAGATGGTTTGGTTTTCCAAAGGGAAATTAGGGACCAATTACCTTCAAAAGAGAGGAAGGGATACCAGGCAGGAACAAAAACATATTGCTATTACAACCCCAAATAGACTGCTTCTGGGCCTGAAAATCTATGGTTCTAAGGACAAAGAAAACTTTTCTCTGGGCTTAAATAAAATGAGATCATAATAAAAGGCTTCAGAGAAGTTTTGAAAGTGAAGGCAAACACAACTTATTTTTTAAAACAACAAAATCCTGAGATAACAGACAATAATTTATGATTGTATCAGCAATTTCAGAAAGCATGAAAATGGAGACTTTAAGGATGCTGAGATGAGGTTTGCCATTTCCAGCAAAAGGTCGTATTACTTGTAAGGATCCCAAGGAATCAGGCCACCATCTACCAGGCTCTTCACCCACCCCCCCCCCAGCATTAGGGTGTACTGGAGTTTGTTTCCTGACATATAACCACTGAGGCTAAATGGCCCAGAACCTCATTGCCCCTTTCCCTGAGGCCAGGGCTAAGAAGGCTTAGGAGAGATTTCTAGAGAGTCATTGAGAACAAAGTTTCTTTGTTTCCAGGCTGAATTAGTTGACTCACCCAGTTAAACCCCAGGGCCCACTTAGAGCCATCAGCCAGGGGCACCTGAGTGGTGACCCTGGGGTACCTCTGTCAGGGTGGGCTCCAGCTGAGGGGGCAGCAGCACAAAGTAGGCTGAAAGTCTAGGAAAGAGGAGCATTTGAGGGAGCTGAAAAGAGATGCTGCTGTTCCATGTATGCCCCAAAGGATCGACTAGACATCGTCACTGGAGATTGAGTTAATTTTGGAAGCAACAGCTAAAATAGACTTCCCTCTTCTCCTTTCTTACCCCCACCTAGCGTGAAATAATAATGGAAGTTATTAGGAGCTCCTCTGTTTTGCACAAGAGAATGAGCCACTTGACAACAATGGCCAGTTCTGTCATTGTTGTTAAGATACAGCACATGGTGCTATCTTTGACTGTATAAACAGCTCCACTAAAAATATAATGCAAAAGACAAAAGAGTGTCACTCAGGCAGTTCCTAGATCCCAGGGCCCTTTAAGTTTATCACCCCACAGGGAGGGAGTAGAAATCCTTTTTAGGATTCGTACTTAGGATTTTAATCTGTTTTCTATTTTTAACCTTTAGAAGAGAAGACAAGACCCTGCAAACTAAAACAAACCATTATCATTGCTAAAGTAATTTCAGCTCTGGGAAAGAGAGCCCAATTTAGCTTTTTAGGTTTCTTTAAAAAATACCTTGTAAATTAGAGCAGGTGATGACAAGAAGAGTTAGAAAGCAGGGGAGATGGATTCTGTGGGTGCCAGGTAATAGGGCCAGATGTGGTGATGGGGCTCCCTCAAATCTCACATCACTATTATCCCCCTTGCCCCCCAACAACTACCCCAGCCTAATTACTAACTGGATTCCCTGCTTCCTGTTTCTCTTCTCTCTTTTCCACCCTTTACGATTCTGCTTGCATCCTTTTTCTCTACTTAGTTCTCATCATACCGTTCCTTTGCTTAGAGGCCTCACAGAGTTCTACATTGTCAGAAATGAATGCAAACTCCAAAGTAACGATTCACAAGACCTTGGAAGGTCTTTCTCCCGGCGCCAGGTGTTCACTGTTCTTTACAGCAAGAAGACATTGCCTAGCACAGCGCCTGCCACATATTTGGGTACATTTGCCCACAAAGCTTAACTAGCCGTTGCAGCACTCTCACTGTCCCCTGGATATGACACACATTTCCATCTCTCCATGCCTTTGTTGTTCAAGCTATTCCTTTGCCAGGAACAGCCTTTCCATCCCATCCACTTGGGGAACTAGTACTTACTCATCAATATCCAACTCAAATCTCACCTCTTTTCCATAGATTTCCCCCAACACTCCCTCTCCCCACCCACTCACCCCAGGCAGAATTATTTTGGGTCACCATCCCATTTTATGCATTCCTCCTCTGCTGTAGCAGCTCCTGCGTTGCATTTTATACAGTCTGATATGCTATGAAAAAGATAATTAAGTTTCTAAGAAAATTTACTTTATCAAAATTGAATTATAAAAACCAATTGAATCAGTGAGAGATAAAAGGGACTGAGATTAGAGCATTCCAGGCTCACAATAACAAAATTAGTTTTCCTGCAGGATATTCAATACTAAGGGGGCATTGTAGCCATCCATGTGTACTTAGTCATTGCAAGCTAAAATATCAAACTGCTTCATCATGAAAGACAAAATTGAACCTAAACATTTCATTTGCTCCACCATCCATGGACCTCTCCAAATCTCATTCAACTTTGGCCTTGACCTCAAAACTTTGCTGGCATTAGAGTTCCTGACACAGTGGAGAAAAGAGCACATCAGGCGTACAGAGGAAGCCGCTGTCACTCCCCCTGTATCTCCAGGCGCTTGTCCCCAGAAACTATCATCTTGCTCATCAGGGACTAATCCCCAGTGACAAGTCTATTGCTACCAATGGCAAATGGAGCAAAGCAAATTGTGGTTCTTAATTCACTGATCTTGGGGTCAATATCCAATTTAATAATGCAAACTTTTCTTCTGTAAGAGAAAGAGCTCTATTTATTAATAATATTATTAATACCTTCTTTCTACATGGGAAGACATCAAAAGCAGGGATGGTTTCTTATTCAACTTTGTCACCGCAATATTGCTGAATTGATTGTAAGCATCCCACATTATCCAGGTAATTAGCTTTAGTCTTCACTTTGACTAGAGTTTGCCTCGACCTTTTTAGCATGAGCTGGATACATTCCCACCCCTCAAGCCAAACTTTTACATACTGATAACAGGATTTTATTGTTGTGAAATAGGAGTGACTTTAATAGGCAACTAGCCCCGCTGAAAGGAAATATTAACATTTATGAGTACTGTGCTAAGCCCTTCATATGGAGTAACTCATCTAATATTTCCAACAACCCTGTGACACAGGCACTATTTATTACAGACCCATTTTACAGATGAGTAAACTAAGGCACAGAGAGGTCAATTATTTGTCTCATGGAAAAATAAGTGAGAAATGACATAAAATAACTACTCCAAAATAAAAATTCTCATTTTGAGTAGATGTTCTCCAACCTTTATTTGATTCATAGCTCTCTATCCCATACAGAAAGTTAACTCATTTATTTGCACATTGGTGAATTCTGCCTTTAGTTTGTCTTGTGGGATTTACCTGCTCAATCCTAGACCCTCCAGAGATGCTTTATTTTTATGGCTGAGATGGTGCTAATTTGGAAAATTCCTTAAGTTAAAATGACTTTAGCTATTTTCTGTGGTAGAAAACTGAGGCCCTCAACCATTCAATTGTCCAGTATAGCACTGACCCAGAGATGTTTTCTAAGGGAACTTTGACCAAATCCAGGACACACACTCATAGTGAGGTGTTTGGAGATGGAATGGGCTTCTATTTATGGGCTCCATTTTGACAGAAGGATGTCAACCCTCCCCAAGGGTTGGCTGACTGTTAGAACTGATGGCTCGGCACTTAATCAGCACCATCAAACAGGTGTTTGCCAGGGCTTATCAAGGCATTCCCTTGAACTCCCTGCTATCTGATTCTTATCAAAAGCCCCAATTCTAGAAATAATATTTATGAAAGATGTCTTAAAGTTGCATATACTCTTTCAGCTTATAGATATCTTAAATTAATTTTGGGATGAGGCAAAATATAGATAATTAATTCAATAGGATGATCTCAGAAAAGCTATTTAACCTCTTTGCCCCTTAGTTTCCCCACTGGTACCATAAGGTAGTTGGACTGGGTGACCTCAGAGCGTTTTCCAATGCTGACATCTCATGAAGAATTCTCAACTCTAACCATGCCTGTGCTAATGAGAAAGAGCCACACCCCAAGTCATCAAAGCAATGAAAGATCTAAGAGTAATTTCTATTTGGTCTAGTAATACATTTGAGATCATGACTTCCTTGGGTCAGGGAGACAGTCTGAAGTGTTTTTGTGGATCCCAGAAAAGATCATGTTCTTGAAGCTAATCTATTCCTGTGGGTGTGGGACTTTTTGATTAGATTCAGTTGGGGGCATATGATTGGATTACTTCAGTGAGGCATAATCCAGGGTGGGTCTTGGTCCTCTTGCTGGAGTTCTTTATAAACGGAGGCCCAAATGCAGTAGACAAACAGAAAAAAGCAGCAGAGGCAGAGAAACCCTGAGAGGCTGAGAGAGAGGTCCTGGAGGCTGGAGGCTGGAATCAATGGAGCACAGAGCCTGGGAAAGAGGGTCCTGAGAGGCTCAGTGAGAAAGAGGCCTGGAAGAGAGAGGAGAGAAGAGCCATATGTCTGATTGCTCATAGCTGAGCTTGGGGAGAGGAGGAGACAGACACTCAGACCAGCAGAACCACCATTGTGTCTTGCCTCATGGCAGGAGTCCAGGATTGCTAGCAGCCAACCTTCAGTGAGACACCATTTCTGATGAAGCCTTGATGTGGACATTTTTATAGCCTCAGAACTGTAAGCTTTATTTTATTTTTATTTTTATTTTTGAGGTACCAGAGTCAGGGATTGAACATAGGACCTTGTATGTGGGGAAGTCAGTATTCTACCACTGAGCCATATCAGCTCTCCCTGAGTTGGTTTTTTCATTTGTTTCCTTTTTGTTTGTTTTTTTTTGTTTGTTTTTTTGTTTTTCATTTGTTTGTTTTTAGGAGATACTGGGACTTCCCATATGGAAAGCAGGCGTGCAACCTCTTGCTTCCCAGAAGTGTACACTTTTAACCTAATGCATTCCCATTATAAAAGCCAGCCCATTTCTGGTATATTGCTCCCAGCAGCTTTTAGCAAACTCAAGCAGTCAGTAATGAACGTGTAATGGTTGTCTCTCCAGTTACCATTCTCCCCCTTCCTTATTGCAACCAATTTCCATTTTGAGATTCAAGTGGTTCTGAGGAATTTGACACCACTCCAGGAGCTCCACGAATGGAGTACATGACTCAGGTTAAGTCAGTCAAGGCCCGGTTATAGTGAGTGGATTGGAAATAGGATGGTTATGGTAAGTAAGTTGGTCCAGCCATAGTAAGCCTAAGGATTCTATCAGGTAATGTTGGGACTGATATTCAGTCTTTCTGGCTGCGTATAAATCAAGGAGGATGCAGCTACTGGAGCTACTGGCCACCATCTTGAAACCATAGAGGAGTCAGGCCAAGATTGAACTGACTTCAGTCTTGGGGACATCACTAAACTGTTGGATCAAGTCTGGCCTGAGGCTAGCTTAACTGCTGGCTTTTCAACTAAATAGTTAATAAAATAACCTTATCACTTAAGGAAGTTTGAAATTGAGTTTTCTGTTACTTATAACTGAAATTTCCTAAGACTCATTCAGACATTTGCCTCCTAATATTCTTGAGATACACCTGATTTCAGCAGGATTGATTTTACTCATTTAAAGCTAAATTAGATAGTCTTGAATCCACCCTTTTGCAGATTTTACATTTGATGGAATTCCACGGGTCTCTTAGGCACTATTTGCTTTTTTAAATTCTTTTTTACTTTCTGTTCCTCAGATTGAATCATTTCAATTGTCTTGTCTTCAATATCACTGATTATTTCTTCAGCCAGTTCCAGTCTGCTATTGAAACTCTCTAGGGAATTTTTCATTTCTTTTTTGTGTCCTCCATCTCCAGTATTTCTGTTTGGCTCCTACTGAGAATTGCAAAAAGATTCCCATATTGTTCATTCATCATTCTCTTCATACCCTTTAGTTCTTTCTCTGTGATTTTCTTTATCTCCTTGAGCATACTGAAGATCATTTTTTGAAAGTCTTTGTTGGGTATGTCCACAGTCTGGTCTTCTTCATTGATGTTTTCTGGATTTATATCCTTTTCCTTTGGATGGGCCATCATTTCCTATTTCTTTGTCTTGTAATCTTTTGTTGTACAGTGGTACAGTGTACATTTTAATATTTAAATTGTTAATTCTGGGATTTAGTCCCTGAGCTATTTGTTTCCAGATAGTGATAAGACAGAGATTGTCTTGAGTGCTAGGAGCTAACCAAAACAAACTAAAGCAAAAATCACCTTTCACAGTCTTTTCAAATTGGCTCTGATTTGGCTGGTGGCCTCTTTCCAAGCTTAGCACTACTATTAAGAAGATCAGCCCAAGGTGAATGCAAAGTTCAGGGCCCTCTCTGTATTTCTGTATTTTCTGAACCTGTTTTTTTTTTCCCCCTGTGCTTGTACTTACTCATGGCCTAGAAATCCCTTTGTTTATAGGAATTCAAATGCCCTCTCTACTCCCTATGAAATAGACTCTTTCCCTCTCTGAGTACTCTGTTGTATGATTTAAAGTGGCTAATCCTTTGTCCCAGGCTGTTTTGACTTAATTGCTTCTTACACTGCTTTGGCTGTCTCCAAGCTGCTTCTGCCTACAGAGAAAATTTTGAGAGGGCAAGCCATACAGGAGTTTCCTGGTTCAGTCTTTCAGGCTGCCACCTGATAGATTGGCATGGACATATAGGAACACCAGTAAGCATATAGGAGTTACTTTGCTCCCTCCAGAATAGGATCAGTGACCACAATGGGAGTGAAGGCTGGCTCCACCCTGCTACAGGAAGGGAAAGGAAGAAGGGTTAGCAAGGATACCACAAGCTTCCCTTACCATTTTTAAAGTTGAATTCTCTTGATTTGTCCCTGGCCCCATTACTGAAATACTTTAACTCTTTTCTGGAGTTTTGAGGAAGATGGCTCTGCCAGTTTTTGCTAGTTATGCAAAGATTCCATGGGGAAGTGGCAACCTGGAGCATCTTATGCCACCATTTTGGTTGACCAGAAGCTCAATGATTGTTCTGAAGCCAAGGTCTTATGATATTGAAGTGTGGTTAGGGAATGTATTAGCCAATTCTTTGATCTGGTTTTGACCCCAATGGGGAATTAATTGGTTCATGATATAAAAACCCAGGAAAACCCAGGAGTGGGCTGAGCTTGGGAACAACTAGAGTGAGCAACTCAGGTATCCCTAGGGTCTCTTTCCTCTCCAATTTCCACTTCTCCCTGGGTCTTAGCCTTGTTCACTATCACATCTTCTGTTTACACCTTTCATAACACTTAATATTCTCACAAATCATCTTGTGCATTTATTTGTTTATTGTCTGCCTCCCTACTTCCCCATCCCATACATCATGTAAATGCCATAAAAAGAGGGATCCCTTCTGTCTTGTTCATTGCTACTTCTCCAGCTCCCCGCAGCATAGTGCCTGTGTCTAAATAGATACTTTGTAAATATTTGATGAATGAATGAAGGCCTTCTTCATGCAATAGGTAAGGACCCTATCCCAATTTGGCCACCTCTTAGTGCAATCTCAGTGGCCAGGGGGTTTTAGGTTTATGATTGGTTCATCTTGAGTCACATCCCTGGTCTAGAGGATGGGGCGGAGGTACAGGACCAGAAGTAAGACAGACATAAACTAAGAGTGAAGAGGAGACCCTTGGCCAACATTAAGGCAAAAGGAATCTAATGAGTAGTTTCTTAGCCACTGATGAATGTAGGATATTTTCAGTCCTCAGTTATCCTTGAAAATGTGTGGCATTGTCCCCTCCAGCCTCCTGGCCTCTGAATTATAATGATTTGGATACACTTATTAGACACATTCATTCTCTGAGCAATATATTTTAACATTGAGAGCAGTGACAATATTTTCAAATCAATTTTCAATATACATAGTCTAACAAATATGGGGACAATAGGATATCCCATTCTAGAAAATTCATGATGGATGCTGGTTGCTCCTGTTGGTGTCCACTCCATGTTAGCTGGGAAGCCATTCACCATTTGAGCCTTGACTCCCACAATTGGCATTTACATGTGTAAGATCTGGAACTAGCTTACCCACATCATTCCCAGCCTTGCTTTCTCTGGTTTCCAGCAATGAGTCCAATTTCCCTTAACCACTTGGAAAAGTGGCAAATTATAGGGAACAAATGTTCTTTGCAGCAGCAGAAGAGGCACCTGTCTAATGAATCAGCAGTTATACAGATGGTGAGAAAGAAAAGCCAAGCTGAAAGAATCTGGAGGCTGATAAGCAATCAGTGCCAGAGCATCTTTGCCCCTTTCTAATCCTGCTGGGTAGGACCACATGGCTTTTCACACAAATGTAGGTCATTTAAAATGCTGTCAGCAAGCTGCTGTTTTTCATTGCTAAGACACTGGAAAACCTATAGGGACTAGGATAAATTATTTCCAAACCGGTGCTTTTCTCTTAAAACAGAATCCAGATTTTTCAAGCTGCATTCTATACTCAGGGCCTTGATTATCCCTCAATGTTGCCCAAATAGTCACTGCACTGTATTAGTTTGGGTGGGTGGGGGGGTCTGTAGGGAAGGGAAGAAAAGACAGAGTGGAGCCCTGTTTTTAGAGGCAGGAATTAAAATTTTGCAATTTACTCCTGAAATTATTTAAAAACATTATACTCCCTTATAAAAAGAATCAAAATGTCATCATTTATGCCAAGAGCTGGAGAAACATTTGACCCTTTGTTTGACTGAGAAAGAGAGATATCTGTTCTACTGATTGAATTTACCATTTTGCAACAGTATCTGTTTAATTCATGAAATTTAATCATGATCATATTGGGATTTATTGTTTCTCATTAATGCTTCCTTTGAAGATGAATGGATAGGCCTAGGGTTGAGAGGAAAGAAAGATTCTTTCCAAAGCATTATAAGGCTTAATTTGGACTTTATTAAATCTCATTAGTTTCTCAATACAGAATTTATGACATTTTGGATAGAGAGTGGGTTGGTATTTATCTTGGTTTAATCTATGAAAAATTGACTTACTCTGCAAGTAAATTACATAAATAAGGTCTTATGTAAGATTCCATATACTTAATAGAATAATTATCAGACATTTTCTTTTATATACAAGTACAAATTTCAAAATTTTAAATATTTCATTAAAGAACATTGATGGAATATCACTTGACAATACTTTCTAGTTTGCTTACCTATACTATGATTTATTTATTAATATTCTACCCTCTTCCAAAAGGATTTGAGGCAGCCTACAAAAAGGGCATATGTATATAGACAAATTAAGTTGTTATGTGATTACCACACCATGCAAAAATATTGAGACAAATTTGGAGGATATTTTGGGATTCTGAATTAAAATATGTGGTGAATCCAGAAATTCATTTTGAAGGGTCTAGGAAGCACTGCAAATAGCAGTAACTTCAACAAAGTAAAAGTTTATTTCTGGTTCACCTAGGAGAAATCTGTAGCTAAGTAAGCCAGAACTGATCCAGTGACTTTCCAGGGGCCCATCTTTTGTTCCATCATCCTAGGGCTGACTTCGGTCATTTGGGACACCTCCTGGTCCAAGATGGCTAATGGTAGGCCAGTGAAACTATCTCGTCAACAGGAAGGATAACAAGTCCTCCTCCGAGCTGGCTCAGCACCCTGTAAACAGCCTTCCTGAAAATCCCACACAAAACTTTCACTTACAGCTGATTAGCCAAACCTTAGTCACATAGCCACACCTTGATGTGATAATAAAGAAGAGGAGAATGGATAGGGGGTGAAACCTCTCTTGACCAGCTGAAATTATGGTATAATCAGAGGGGTAGAACTAGAAAATTAGGGCAAGGAATGTAAAGGAATATATGCAGTTGTTATGGTTAAATAAAAGATTTAATGTTGAACTTCATGACAGCCAGGACAAAAGGAAAGAATGATTTTCACTAAAGTAAAGAAGCAAATATATCATTTCCTCAGTAGAGTTAAAGTTTATTTCCAGAGTTAAATTCTGTATTATTTCTCTCATTGAGACCATATACAAGCATAATACCCACATGTTCTGAATTTTCAAAATTACTCCCATTATTAAATAGTCTATCTCATTTTTCTCCATATACATACTCAACCGGTGTGTTCAATTTCTGTTTTAGAAAACATGGCCACCATGGATATGCCAGTGAAAGGTATAAATGAATGTTCTTGACAGGTGTTGCAGTGAGTACAACAAGTGGATTTGTGGAAAGCAGTAGAAGGGGTGAGCCAGAAACAACATACTAGCGTCATCCTTGCCAGGCCTTTGTTTTATAGACCTGGAGGCCGTGCTGGTGCCAGGCATGATCAAGTCTGGGAAGGTGACTCGCGCTAACTGAAATGCACAGGAAATGGAGACAAGCACCAACACTAAGTAAGCTAACTCTACAAAGACCAAGAGTGCTTTCATTGGCACCATCTATGCATTCTCTTTAAGATATTTGGGAAGCTAAATCTGAAACCACACTTTGGAGTTATCATGAGAAATCTCTATCACAGGGGTCACTCAAAAACCCCTATAGGGGAGCAGCTATGGCTCAAGAAGTTGAGCACCAGCCTCCCACATAGGAGGTCCTGGGTTCAGTTCCCAGTACCTCCTAAAGAAGACAAGCAGACACAATGAGCAGACAAATGCACAAACACAAGCAGACAATGAGCAGAAATGATGAGCAGACAGAAGAGGGAGCCATCTGGCGGGGGCGGGGGGCGAACTCCTACGATTAGTTTATTTTCTACTACAGGTATATCTACACAGAAATCCAATGGTTGCTTGGGAAGAAATGAATTAAGGGGAATGAAGGGATACACTAAACATTTGATAGCATCAAACTATGACCACCAACTACCACATCTCAGAGACGGGACAGTTTTGCCTAAAGACTGGATATCATAGAAACAGTTTGGCTGGGATTCCTCTCTCCTAGACAGTGTCTGAATGGGCATGGCCAACATTCATCCCATTGCTTTTCTTTTCTAGGCCTTCATGGCTGCCCAAACCCCCTGTGGGCCACACCATTCTTTGAAGATGTTACTACAGTTAATTAGCATAGCTCATGCCTTGCTTACCTGAGAGGATTTTGTTTCTTTCAGGTGAGCTTTCATCCTTTGCCCGTCTTCGTCATGTGTTTCTCCTCAGGCTAACTCTGAGAAGGCAATCCCGGTTCTTGAGGGGTTATGGTCCTGAAGCCTGCAGGGCCTTCAAGTGCCCTTCCATCAATGCCGAGAGCCTAGCATGAGAGCCCGCTGGCTTCCACTGGCTAAGGGCCTGCAGCGTCAGCCACCGAGCTGGCAGTTTTACCTATAGTTTCTCATCAAATCCAAGCAATAACTCTGGTGAGAAATATTATTCCCAGTTGAGGAAACTGAAACTCAGAGAGGTTGGGTTTTGATTCAGAACACTTAAAGGGCAACTTTTGGCATCTATATAATGGCTATAGAGGCAAAGGGAAGCACCTGCTTGTTAGAGAATAAGCCTAGAGTCTATGAGCCTGAAAAATCCGATCAAATCAGCCTCACACAAAACCAACTGCCCAAGCACCTCTGCTTACAAACCTCTAGCATTCTCCCACTAAGATAGTATTTATTCGTTAATAAAATGTGAATATCTTGTTAATCACAGTCTTCTGGTGCCCAAATAGACTCCCTTCCAGGACTGCCTCGGACTTGGAGGGACTGGGCAGGGACCAGAAAATTGAGGCTCACATCACAGGTGAGCTGAAGGGAGGTCAAGTGCCAGAGTCTGGTTCTGCATCATTAGCCTTCCATTTCTTTGACCTCTGCAACACTGGATAATGCTATCAGAGGTCATGTCACACTCAGGTAGGTCAGTGGCAGTGCTGCCCAACAAGAACTACTGAATGGTGGGGCATCTTCTTCAGAGCATTGGCTATAGGAGCCTCTTCCTATGTGTACCATGTGCCAGGCTCTGTGCTAGGTCTTGGGGATACAGGCACAGTTTGGCCATGTTCCCTGCTGCCAAGGTCAGATACAAGTATTGCAATAGTTGTATTATGAAGAGGAGGGATTGGTTCATTTCCAACAGACGTAGGCCTCAGGGATGCTTTCACAGAGGCAGCACTAGGTTCTTTACCCAAGATTATACAGCTAGTAGGCAAAGCAGATGGAATGGGAGCCCCAGTCTGCCTGACTCTCAAAACATTCCCAGTGTTCTTTCCATTCCTTGTTACTGTACTCGACTAAGCTGGCTCAGTGAAGACATTTGTGCAAGGGCAAAATTAATGAGGTACAAGTATGCACCCTAGGTGGTCTGACCTGGTCCAAATTAGAACTTAAAATGCCTTGAGGAGTTGTCTGCGTCTCGCTTTCTGAAATATCACCGGTTTTAGCTGGGCTGCTGAAGACAGAAAACGGAATAGCACAATATTCAAAATCGTTCTCTCCTAAGAGGTCCTAGAATGCTGCCTCTCCCAGTGAGGGAAGCAGATAACCAGGTGATCCTTTTCTATTTTTCTCTTAAAAGTGTTTTTATTGCATATATTTTTCTGAAAAATTAATCTTTTTACATTTAGTAATTTAAATTGGCTTCTTTCCATTAATCTAATTAAGGAGATCAATTTGCATACTATTTAGGATAAGAGAAGTGTCCTCTTTATCTCTGTAACCCCCACTAGGGCTAGCCCAGATTTTTGCATATAGTTGTTGGGCAATAAAATTTTGCTGAATCAAATAAGAAATCAAGTCATGTTAATTTTATCCTAAGTTCAAAGCAGTAAAGCCTGTAGATTCTATAATTTTGTGAGAAAATACTATCTGAGTGAAGGATTCTGTTATACAATATTCTAAATTTACTTTAGGTCATCAAAAATAATAGGTTTTAACTGATAATATAGTTAGCACTGTGACCTCCCATGAACAGGCTAAATTTCCTAAAGGAGCAGACTACATTTATAGTTTGCTGTAAGCAGAGAGATGTGGGTCAGGATAATTTTGTTTTAATAATAACCTCCATTTTCCTGATCTTTTCCTTCATTCAAGCAGCCAGGCTATTCCACAAGGGCTGTAGCAACAACCCAGAAGCCTCCTCTTGGTTTTTGTTTCTAGAAGCCTAAAGCCCTAGGTGGGTATTGAAGAGGACTTGGCCAAATGTTTGGAAGGAGGGAGGTTTTCCCCGAAGACTAAACAAGTGTTGCCTTGACTGTGGAAGGGCAAATGGAGGGGAAGGGATGAGGGTACAGACGTGGGATGGGGCTGAGGTTCCCAAAGAGGGGCCCAGCAGTCTGCTACCTGGTAGGGCCGGCAAGACCCCAGAGAGGGGATGGCTGCTTTGTGAGACTGTGCAGGTGCCTTACTGTGCTCTGCAGTAATGGGGAGAACTCTCAGACCCGAAGGACTCTGTGGAGAGGAACAAGGGGCTTCCTGGGGGCCACCTACATGAACTGGTCACCATACCAGCTCTCAAAAAATCTCCACAGATGGCCTTTCCTACAAGGCTGGAACAGCAGCTGAAATATTGGCTTGTGCTAAAGCTGGTTGAGGAATTGACTGACTGAGGCTTGGCTGAGCACGAAAAGTTGAATTAACCAAAGTTAAACATGGGTGTGATGCAACTCCCGCATGCTACCCAGAGTTGAGGAAGGGGTAGAGAATGCACTGAACACTGATGGTACTGTCTGTGGGACAATCTGGCAAATCTTAACCCAGGCATTAAAATCATGCAGTCCTCTGGACCCTGTACCTCTCCTTCTATAAATTTATCCTAAGAAATAATTGATTAGGTACTAAATACAAAATCAAAGATTTAGAAACAAGAGTGTTCAGTGCAGCATTGTTTATAATACAAAAATATAACAGGAAACTACCAAACTGTCCAATAACAGGGATGAATCAATCATGGTAAGATGAAAACTCTCTTAACTTACCTAAACTGAACCGACCTCCTTTTTCCCATAAATCCTGTGGCCTGAGGATGTGATACTTCTCAGCCGCCTGTGGACCCTGTAAATTAGTACATTCTCTAACTCCTGCTTCCACCACCCAATGGGTATGTTTAGTAAGAGTTTGTTGGAATTGTCCCAAACTAGTTTATGGCAGTTGAACTTGTTAGTTTCATTCCATAATATAATTAAATATTATACAATTTGATGAAATATGGGTACAGAGAGAAAGCATTGTTTCTATGAAATTTAAGTTGAATACCTTGGAAAGATACATGGAGAGATGCTTCAAAAATTGCTGTGGATTCAGATGTAGATGAAGCAAGTATAAATGTGTGGGGAAATTATGAGGATTTTGCACCAGAATTGCTACATCTTTAAGCTATTGCTCCACTTTAAAGAAAATTAACCTGGAAACTAGACGATGTGTTTGGGGGTGGATTAGGCAAGAAACAGGGTTGACACTCTAACCAGCACATTCTTAAAGAAGAATGCTGGGCTTTATGTCTAAAGACTGGTGAGCAAATATATATTTATCATATAGGCTTCAGTTTGATGTAAAATGTTATATAAATATAATTTTCTAGGATTCCACAATTTCATCAGTTTTTTCCAATTAATTAAGCAGTTACTGAGACATTGTATAACAGGAACACTGCATGCATTCATAGAAAGGAATGTTCTTTGAATGCTAAAAAGGAAGTTATATAAGATTATTTTTTGACACGGAAAAGCCTTCACGATATATTGCTAAATGGGTGAGTAATGTTACAGGGATGGCAGACTGAGACCCTCCAAGGCTCCACCCCCACACACACACACTTAATTTTTAAACAAGCAAAAACTGAAAAACTTCTTTCCCAGAGTTCCAGAAAACAGTTAAAGGGCTGCAGTAATTGGGTGAGTGCTAAATCAAGAAAAGGGCAACCTAAAAACAGTAGGAAGATGGCAGAATAGGGAGCTCCAGTACTCAGTTATTCCACCAAAACAACTATTAAACAAGCAGGAACTGTCTGAAACAACTCCTTTGAAATTCTGGGGGACAGAAGAACACTGAGCAGCATCCAGGGAAGAGCAGGAGGAAGAGGCTGATAAACTATAGCAAAGAATGGTAAATTGCTCTCTCCAGTGCCCATCCCTCACTCTCACAGCAGGCCACCATGGGGTCCAGCCCCTGGCTAGCTCACTGGTAACAGAAAGGGACATAAAAATCTTCTTCCCCAAGGCCAGGGATGGTCACTGCCAATCACTAATTACAACTTTTGATTAGCAACTTTGGATGATGGGGGACCCGGCTCTGAGGGTGGACATAGTTTGAACCTGCTCTGGACAAAAGGAGCAGCAACCCCTGTTTCAACCAACTCAGACAAGGGCAGCAGCTGCCATTGCTTCATACCACCCAGGACAGGGGCAGTGGCAGTGGAGCCTTAAAGACACTGTGCTTCCTCAGGGCTGTGGAGGACAGTTCATTAGTTGAAGGGCTGTATTTGCTGGGCAGGCCAGGAAAGCTCAGGTTTGGGGAGCCATAGGAAAAGCTCTTGGTGCCCTTCCTGATCCCCTCCCTAGGGAAGTTTAGAGCTGGTCTGTACCCCCTTCGTAGGTTCCTGGCCCAATTTTGGCCAGGAAAGACTGACTTGGGAAGCTACTCTCTAGCCTGACCCTCCTCCCAGAATTTACCCTCCAAGCAAAAGCAGCTTAAGACATGAAAGGAGTGTAAAAAAAAACTATAGAGGCAGACAGTCTGGGGCAGAGGCCTTTTCAGCTTCAAACACCCAAGAGGGCGAGGTCTGTCTCTTGGGAAACAGAGGGGAAAAACAAACTTCTGTAAACAGGGGAACTCCAAAATAACCAACAAGCAAAATTCCAGAACAAGACAGAGGCCAAGAAAGACAGGGAAAATGCTGCACACCATATTCACCATGGGCAAACTTTCTTGATAGTAGGGCTGAACCCAAAATAACTCTGTCTTATCAGCAGCTAGTTACAAAATCAAGAAACAGACATCTCAAGGAATAAACCTAAGATTTAACATTTTAACATAATAAAATGTACAGTGTGAAGCAAAAGAGTACAAAACAAAGAAACAGGAGATGATGGCCCCCAAAGGAAAAGGATAAAATCCAGAAAACACCAGTGAAGAAGACCAGGATGTGGACATACTAAATAAAGCCCTTAAAATTTTATCTTAAAACTGCTCAATGAGTTGAAAGAAAATACAGAGAAATAACTAAAAGATATCAGAAAAACAATGAATGACCAGTATGGGAGTCTTAGTAAAAAGATAGCAATTTTAAAAAGGAACCAAACAGAACTACTGGAGTTGAAGACAATAATAACTGAAATGAAAAAATGCCCAAGAGGGTTTCAAGAGCAGATTAGAGCTGGAAGAAGAAAGAATTGGTGAATTCAAAGACAAGACACTTGAAATGAGCCTAGCTGAGGAGCAGAAAGAAAAAAGAATTTTAAAAAGAAAAAAAATAACCTAGGACACCATCAAGTACACTGATATATGCACTATGGGTGTCTCAGAAGAAGAAAAGGAGAAAGGAGCAGAAGGAAGAGTCAAAGAAATAATGACAGAGAACTTCCCAAGCTTATCAAAAGATGTGAATATGCACATCCAAGAAGCTCAGAGAACACCAAACAGGATAACCATGAAGAAAAATATACCCCATCATATATTGAGCTTACTATCAAATAAAAAGGACAAGGAGAGAGGTCTGCAAGCTGCAAGAGAAAAGCAACATGTTATGTACAAGGGAGCCCCAATTAGACTGAGTGCCAATTTCTCATCAGAAACCATGAAAGCAAGAAGGCGGTGGGTTGAAATATTTAAAATGCTGAAAGAAAACAACTGCCAGCCAAGAATTATATATCTAGTGAGACTTTCTTTCAAAAATGAGGGAGAGATTAAGACATTCTCCAATAAACAATAGCTGAGGGAGTTCATCATCACTACACCTGACCTACAAGCAATTCTAAAGGGAGTTCATGAGACTGAAATGAAAGGACAACAGACAGTGGTTCAAAGTGGCATAAAGAAATAAAGACCCGTGGTAAAGGTAACCATTTGGGAAATTTTAAGTGCCAGTATTATTGTAGTGCATTGTTTGATATGTAATTCCACTTCTAACTTCCTACAGGTGCTAAAATGCAAATGCATAAAAAGTAATGATAAATTTATGTTTTTGGATGTAAAATGTACAAATACATAAATGGTAACAAGTACCAAAAAAAAAAAGGTAGGGGGACAGAGGAGTATAGGAAAATTTATGTGCATGCTATTGAAATTTGATATAAAACCAAATATGACTGATAAATATTTAGGATGTTAAATTTTAACCCCATGGTAACCACAAGGAAAATAGATGAAAAATATACCCAGATAGAAATAAGAAGACACTCAATATGATATAACACAAAACATCAAATAAATATAAAATAGGTATTAAGGGAAGTGAGGGGCAAAAAAGGTATAAGACTTACAAAGTCTAAATAGCAAAATGGCAGAAGAATTATCAGTAGTGACTTTAAATGTAAATGGATTAAACTCTCCAGTCAAAAGGCAGAGATTGGGAGAATGCATAAAAAATCATGACCAAACTATGTGCTGTGTGCAAGAGACTTACATTAAAGTCAGATACAAGCAGATTATGGGTGAAAGGATGGAAAAAATATACCATGCAAGTAGCAACCAAAAGAGATCTGGGGTGACTATACTAATATCAGATAAAATAGACTTTAAGTCAAAAAGAGTTATGAGGGACAAAGATAGTCATTATATACTGATAAGGGAGACAATTCATCAGGACGTTGTAACAATTATAAATATATATGCACCTAACAACAGAGCCCCAAAATACATGAAGCAAATACTGACAGATTTGAAGGGAGAAATTGAAAGTTCTACATTAAGAGTAGGGGACTTTAATACACCACTCTCAATAATGAAGAGAAAATCTAGATAATATCAATGGAAGTACAGGACTTGAATGATACTCTAAACCAACTAGACCTAAGAGACATATATAGAACATTTCACCCAAGACAAACAGAACAGACCTTCTTCTTGAGTGCACATGGATTATTCTCCAGGATTGACCATATGTTAGGTCACAAAACAAGTCTTAATAAATTCAGAAATATTGAAATCATACAATGTATATTCTTCGACCACAACAGAATGAAGTTAGAAATCATGTCAGAGGGAGAAAAGGAAAATATACAAATATGTGGAAATTAAGCAAAAAAACTCTTAAACAACCAGTGGGTTAAAGAGGAAATCAGAAGCAAAATTAGGAAATATCTTGAGTTGAATGAAAATGGAAATACAGCATACCAAAACTTATGGGACGCACTGAAGGCAGTGCCGAGAGGGAAATTTATAGTTCTAAACGCCTGCATTAAAAAAGAGGAAAGATTTCAAATTAGAGATATAACCTCAAAGTTGGAAGAACTAGAAAAAGAAGAGCAAACTAAGCCCAAAGCAAGCAGAAGGAAGGAAATAACAAAGATTATAGTAGAGATAAATGAAATAGAAACCAAACCTACAAAATATAATCAGCAATACCAAAAGTAGGTTCTTTGAAAAGATCAGTAACATTGACCAACCTTTAGCTCAACTGACAGGAAAAAGAGAGAGGATACAAATAATGAAAATTAACAATGAAAAGGGGGACATTAGTACCAACCCTGCTGAACTAAAAAGGACTATAAGAGGATACTATGAATATCTGTATGACAATAAATTAGATAACCTAGATGAAATAGACAAATTCTTAGAAACACACAAACTACCTACATTGATTCAAGAAAAAGTAGAAGAGCTCTAGAAATCAATTACTAGTAAAGACATTGAATCACTAATCAAAATCCTCCTAACAAAGAAAAGCCCAGGACCAGATGGCTTCACAGGGAAATTCTACCAATTATTCCAGGAAGACTTAACTCCAATTCTGCTCAAACTCTTCCGAAAAATTGAAGAGGGACTACTACCTCACTTATTCCATGAAGCCAACATCACCCTCATACCAAAGCTGGATAAAGATGCCTCAAAAAAATAAAATTACAGAGCAATATCTCTTATGAATGGAGATGAAAAAATCCTCAACAAAATACTAGCAAACTGACTCCAACAGCATATTAAAAGAAATATACACTATGATCTAGTGGGATTTTTCCCTGGTATGCAAAGTTGGTTCAACATAAGAAAATCAATTAATGAACTACACCACATGAAGATAATGAAGGGTGAAAAAAAAAACACATGGTCATCTCAATTGACAAAATCCAGCACACTTTCTTGATAAAAGCACTTAGAGCACTAGGAATAGAAGGACATTTCCTCAACATGATTAAGGGCATATATGAAAAGCCCACAGCTAGCATCCTACTTAATGGTGAAAGACTGAAAGCTTTCCTTTAAGATCAGGAACAAGATAAGGATGCCCACTGTCACCACTGTTACTCAACATTGTACTAGAAGTTTTTTCCAGAGCAATTAAGCAAGAAAAAGAAATAAAAGGCATCCAAATTGGAAAGGAAGGAGTAAAACTTTCCATATTTGCAGATGATATGATCTTATATACAGAAAATCCTGAAAAATCTGCAACAAAGCACTTGGATTTAATAATTGAATTCAGCAAAGTGTTAGGATACACCCCAAAATTGGTAGTGTTTCTATACACAAGCAATGAACAATCTGAAGAGGAAATCAGGAAAAAAATTCCATTCACAATAGCAACTAAAAGAATCAAGTATCTAGGAATAAATCTAACCAAGGATGTAAAGGACTTGTACACAGAAAACTATAAAACACTGCTTATAGAAATTAAAGAAGATCTAAAAAAAAAAAAAAAAAAAAAAA